>JZKD02S1707482.1:0-40971 GCA_000966675.3 Picea glauca
GGAAGAGGTTCCGGTCAAAGTGACAGTGTGGGCTGTGAACCTAGGCATTGTGCCTCCGAGGACACACTAAGTGAGCCAGACTTAGCTCACGTTTGCAAGTGTGTATTAGGACGACAACAGGTCCCTAACAAATATCCTCCACTGTTTCTCTTTTGTCATGTCAATCCTTGATCAATCTCTTCTTATAATGCCTTCATTCCTTGTCATTGCTCCCCACCTCCTTACCTCCAATGAAATCGTTGTCTTGTAATCATTGCAAGCTATCAATTGATTATTGGATCGTCATACCTTTGTTGTGTTGTCTTTGTTCTTGTTAGCAATGTATCTTACACATTTGTAGTGTTTGTTGACATAACGCTGCTACATCTTAGTTCTCATTCTCTTACCTCTTGAAAACATGCCAATATTGGATTAGATTGTATGGGTTCAATTGCATTTGATACGTAGGGTGTCTAATTGATATTATCGTGGTTATCAGAGCTTTCATCTCTTTATAGTGTTTTGCTTCTACCATGTCTGTCCAAAGAGTATACAACAATTACTTGTCTTCCTTCTTACATACATGAACTTGAAAATAATTCACTTGGTATCTAATGCCTTCTATCGTTACATCTAGTGTCCAATTAATTTCCATAGAATCCTCTCTCGTGCCATCTTTAGGTATCTTAGTTTGTCTATTATTATTTTTTTGCCCCTCCCACTTCTAGCTTTGTTCTCTTTAGAATCTTAACATATTGCGGGCCCTCTTCTTTTGCCATGATTTCTGCTACATTATTTGTTGTTTCTTCAACGTTTTGGGCATAGACATACAAAGGTGCCCCCTTATGCTTCCGATGATATCTCCATTGCTTTCTTTACCTGAGTTTCCCTTGAAGCTCCATCAAAGTTCAATCTTAGGTAGGGAGATTTGTACCATAGTTCAACTTAGAATAAATTTACTTTATGATGTGAAAAAGTTATGAATCATATGATTTGGTGATGGAAGTTATGCCTTGGATGCTGCATAGTGTATCATAACAAATGTTCCACTAAGTTTCGGGGATGTGGGGAGACATCCTCCAAATTTTAGGGGATGCCACGACAAATGTTGGGGTCCCTAACATAGTGGACCCTACCCCAAATATTAAATATTCAAAAAACAACAAATTTTAAATATAAAGAGAAATCGACATATTTTATGCATAACTAATTACACATTGATACATTTAAAGCAACAACAATCATGATTTAGTGGGCAATGACACTATTATCACAAGATCTAGCACCCTCATGCAAAGCCTTTCATAAGCGCTAAGACAAGTGTAACATGGAAGTGTTACCACTGTTACCTTAATAATCACTTCCCTTGTTTAAGTGAAGGATGAAATCCAACACAAGGGAGACTTCCCTTGCAACCTCGAGGAATCTTATAGCACGATGGGATCAAGTCTACGATCTCCTATATTAGTTACTCAAATAGACCACCACTAAATCAAAGTTTTGAAGGTGAGTATAAGGTGGTTCAATCAAGCAATTTCCAGATTTGTTTGTGAGAAGTATCCAAGACAATTTGTGATATTTAGCAAGTTACAATAGGCCAAGAGGGTACTCCAAACACTATAAATAAGAGAAAAAGTTAAGGCTGTGCAAAACCTGTGTGAAAGATGACAATCTTCAGCAATATATCAAGTTAAAACAGCAGCAAGAAATCAGCCCTTTAAACAAGTAAACATGCAATAAAACTAGGCCTGAAAATGCAAGTTAAACTAGGGTTTTATGAACAATTATTTTCTGAAATATAAAGGGCAATAATAGCCCTAACAATGCAAGATGTCAAGCCCTAGAGGGATGAAAATTCAATTAGCAATGCAATAAATGACAACAAGATATATTTTTAGTATAAAATGCCAACTAAACCCTAGACGTCTAGCCTAATTATGGCTTAAAATTGAAGAATAATTGCTAAAAACCCTAATCTAACCCTAAAACAATAAAAGAAAAGGTAGATTTTGATTTTAAGGATTGACTAATGGGAGTTATGACTAGTGCCTATTGTTTTTTGGGGTGCTTATGGACTCAAACCATGGAATTTCTTGAAAAAGGTGAAGCATGGATTTTGGATAAACCCTAAAGTTGTCCACTACTAACCTTGGGAGACTATCCTATAAGATGATAACTAGGGTTGTCCACTTCTAACCCTAGAAAATCCTCCAATGTTCCTTACCAAGCTTGAAAGATAGTATCAAGGGAAATTTCTCCACTAGAAGCCTTCCTAGGGTTTGTAAGATAAGATCTATTTAAGAAAAATACAAGGGAAAAATGCGCTTTCACCACTTGCTAAGCACATTCACACGTCATACATTCAATGACCAAATCCACAAAGATTTAGAAAGAACACATATTAGGTAAATCAATGCTCATCCATGAAACCCTAACCTTGAATCATCCGTTAAACTTGAGAAAGCATCCATAAATCATCCCTCCAAGAGATCACATAAGTCATTCATACATAGCTAAAAGAGAAATATATAAGTAGACAAATAGTAGTAATCCTCCACAAGTAGCAATGATACAAATGAGGGAGCGCTTGCTCTATTTATATGAGGAAACCAAGCACTTTACTCCTCAATGAGTTAATATCCTCTAAAATCCCCTAAAACATAACAAATCCATGATACAAGGTGGATAGGTCTAATGTCGACCCCTCAAAAATGCCTTTAAAATGAAGATACAATGCTAAAACATGAAATTGTCCTCCATAAATGCTACACGTGTGAGTGTAGAGAGCTCATAAAGGTGACGTCATCTCCAAAATGGGGTATAAATGCTCCAAAGGTCATGTCTCTCCCCAAAAGGTGCAATGCATCATCAAAAAGTCATGTCTCCTCATCAAAAAGGTGCCACCTCATCATCAAATGTGCTTGGTTGGCTCAAACAAGTATCACATCATCATCAAGTGCAACGTCCTCCACCAAAATCATGATGTCATCAAGGGAAAGGGCTCCATGACCTCTCCAAAGGGGTGTACTATCATCATCAAGTGCTACGTCATCAAGCCAAGTCTCAACGTCCTCAATGCGATGCAATGTTATCAAGGGGCTCTATGCTCTCTCCAAGTGACAAGTCAAGCTCATATGTGCAATGTCCTAGCTGCAAGGTGTAATGTCCATGGTCCAATGTGTGATGGAGTGTATCAAGAAGTGTGCCAAGTCATCGTATGGTCCAACACTCATCATCAAGGCTAATGTCCATCATCAAGTCCAATGCCCTTCAAAGGGTGTGTAACATCATCCATGAAGTGTGGTTGAAGCATCATGAATGTCCTCCAAAGGACCAAGTCTATGTATGCATCATCATCAAGCATGGGCTCAAAGAATCAAGTGAGACCAACCAACATGCATACAAGAGTCATTGTAACATAAAATGTGAGTCATATGTAATGTAAAAGCCACGTAAGTAGATCACATTAGGTATCTTCTTCAAACTTCACACTAGCTTATGACTTTATGCAATTTGCCAAGTTTAGATATGGGAGGACCATCATAGAACCCTATTAGGTGTGCTAGTACCCAAGTAGAGGAGTATTTCCCAAGAAACCCATCAAGGTGTAAGTGTGAATGAATGGTATGGTTTGGGGTTTACTTCATGGTCTTGGTGTCTTTGATATGCAAGGCCATGTATGATGTTCATCTCCATGAACACCTTTGTGGAGGGAGCACTTCATGCATTGAGTTACCCTTTCCTCGACATTGTTTCTTTCCACTGCTATCTTGCCTTTTGATATTCATTGATTTGCTTTGCAGGCCCATTTTTAGGTTTATGCATTTCATTGCATCAAGGGTCGAGATAATTCAATTAAGTCCTTTCTTTAAATATGCATTTATTGCATTAGGACTTGGGGTGATGGCCTCATAGAGAGGGGGTAGAGCTCAAGCTTACTTGCCTTTTGATTTATCATTCATATCCCTTTTATTTTTCTTTTGCATTTTGAATTTATAACATGTTCTTTCTATTCTTTTACAGTTGCATCAATCTCGGACATCCAAGCTCCTTCTTCTCATAGGAGAATGGAGTACGGACTTTTTTGGGATACATGTAATAGCCAATCCCAAAAGATAAGACAACAAAAGGAAAATAGATGGAAAGTGTTAAGTATGGAAGGGCATGGGTATGTTACCCTTATCAAGGCTTCCCAATAGTACCCCTTTTCCTCAAGAGTGACAACACTTGACTAGAATACATATTGTAATGTCCCCCAACCCAACCGAGGAACATTACTGTGCAGAATACTCATAAAAACAAAATTTTTGCTAACTAATTAAATTCATGTAGCTTACAACTATGGATTGCATACAAATTTGACTACCGTTTCATACCATTCACTTGATGCATCTACAACATGCCAAAAACAACACGAATGCAACCTAATAATTCAACACTACAACATATAAATTATTTCCAAATACACAAAGTTATGCACAACAATTTAACTCATAAATACAACAAGAACAAGATAAAACAATTATCTTTTATAAACAATTGTGCAACCAATTGCTTGGGATGGATGTTCCACCCAACCATTGACCTACTGTTTCAAATCTCAACAGCCAGTCACCCCTGAGCTGAGGCTAGCAATCCACAATAGAGGGTGGTCTCTCATTGTCCACTCAGATAAAAAATCCCACAATCCACTAGTATTCTCCTACAACTATCTCGATTTTCCACCAACTCTCTTCCTCTAGACCTGCCTGACCCAAGGAATGTACTCCTTCACTGATCTCAGTCCCTTGGGCGTTCCATTCATTTATTAGGGTCTCTCTGGCATAGGTAACCAGGAATCTCTCAATTGGGAACTCCAGGGAACTTGCTGCTAGGAAAAACTACCAACAAACAACAACGAACACTTGCTATTACAGTGCAACTCATACAAGAGTTCACTATTCAGGCCTGACAACCTAGCTCTTCAATGTTTAGCTCCAAAGCGCGCCAAAAACACTCCAACATGCTCTAGAATTCGCCCTCTATGGATGTTCCAGCTCCAAGCTCTCTTTCTTTCTTTGTACTTGTTGTTCATGCCCAAAAACTGAATGTGTAAAACTGTTGTAGCTACCCATACGAATATTCTCTCCTTTGGCTTGCTTACCTTACTCACACACTTCCCCAAGTTGATTGTACTCATCCCCCCCCATGCTCCAAATAACTTATGGGATGTGACCACTCACATCCACCCTATTACATGTGTTCAATGATTGGCTTTGGGAACACTCAATTAGAAATTAGAAGGTTCATATACCATTAGCAAATTTAAGAAAATGGGTTGAATTAATATACATGGGTAATTCCCCCTTGGACCCCTCTTGACCATTATTGTAGACTCTCGCCTCTCTTGTGGATTAATTCAGCCCCCATCTTTGTCCATGTCCCCTTAGCAACCAACATCACATTTTATTATTAAAACATAGAAATACAATTCGCATATTACATCGCTTGGCCGTAGCCACATATTATATCTACATTAAGCATTAATTAAAGTGGATATTATAGTGGGGATGTTACACATATGATGGCCACCAAGGTGAAGCAAGGAAAAGAGCATAACTTCCAAGCATCATGATTCATTATCTGACTTCAACCCATGATCTTGACTTAAATGCCTAATACATTAAATGTAAACACTTCGTATGAAACAATGGCTAATATACCTCGTGTTTTAGACCAACATCATTGAATGAGTATGATGATCAAGTGAATGAGCTGAGCAAATGATGAATAAGAGGCATTTGAGGGGCTGTTGTGTGTGGAGAATGTTGGTCATCGTCTTTGGGACCACTGTCTACATTGTGGATAATGAAGAACGATCTCCTCTAGTAAGCCCTAGGTGAGAGGGGGTAATAGGCACAATTAGGGTCAATATATTTTTTGATAAAATGCTTCTTTTGACTTTTAATATAAACAAGAATGTACATAGACACTAAAAAAGCAGTCTGCAAACATAGCCATCATGAGCACTAGCTAAAACCAAAATTGTGTTGGTTACAAACCAAAAACGCCCTTGAAACTAAACATAATAATATGAGAAGTTGTTAACAAAACATAACATCAGATATCTCTCAACTTTGAGAAGGTAAGTCTAGTAGAATCAAATAGCAGTGGGGAGGTGTCTAGTAGTTGGCGGTGGTTCATCAAGGTCCTTAGGGGTTGGCCCCCATTATAAAGTGTAATATTTAATATAAAGTATTGAATACACACACATACATATGTTAAACATACAAAATGTAACATATATTTGCCATATTTTATATTTTGTATTATTTATAAATGTTGTATCCTAGCATATTGTATCCAGGTTGTTCTAAATATTTGTTGGATCTGAATCCATGCGACTTTGATGATTATATGGTAGTCATCTCCAAAGGTCTAGTTTTTGAGACTTGGTACATTTTAGTTTTTAGGTGTAGAAAAGAGCTACTTTCCAGAGTCGAAATTGTTGAGATTCATGAGAGAGAGAGAGAGAGAGAGAGAGAGAATGGAACAACCAATAAACCCCAATTGAGAATGTAGAAAAATACTTAGTAAGAGGTGTTGGAAACGATCCTAGAAGATCGTTAAAAGAAAGTCCACCAAAGAGGGCATTTGTACTGCAAGGATATAGATAATAATCCAGAAATATAGGCCCATGTACTTGATCGAAAAAACCTGAAATACAAAATTGATGAGGTCATACTTTGATCAAGGGTTTGGCACAATAGATCAAACCCATATGTAGAGTGCACAACCTTATGTGCATTGTAAATTGTTTGAGCAATATCATAAAAAAGATCCTTGTCGCAACCTGTTACTCTTGCAAGTTCTTCAATTTGCTGAAGACAAACGATGCGAGTCTTGGAGACATATCCTCCTCATGACAGAAATTGCATGTCGGATTCTTCTTTATTTGATCAGTGCAAAAAATAAGTAGCTCCATGATCCATCTACTAGGGAAAATATTCAAGTAGTACATTATGTTCAAAGATGATGCAAATAGGTATTCAAAAAGTCACCTTGCCCAGACCCCAAAAAGAAAAATAGTACACTAACATTCAAAATATCTACAGTGTATGGAATTTCCACTAGGATGCTGCAAGCCGTAGTTGAAGAGCGCATCCAGAGAGAAATTCTGCTACAAAAATGAACAAGAAGGAAAGTGTTGTCTTTGAAAAAGGGTTTTTAAACTCAAAAGAAGAGATGATCCAGAAACCCTAGCTTCATAGACCTTAGGGCAATGCAACTAGCCACAAGTCTCAAGATCAGCTGCTGGAAAAAACAGATCTGGAAACCCTAGTTTCGAAGCAATTAGGGCAATGCCACTGGCCAAAAATCTCCACATCAGCTGCTGAAAAATTCAGATCTGGAAACTCTAGCTCCACAGCCCTTAGGGCAATGGCACTTGCCAAAATTCTCCAGATTAGTGGCTGAAAAATTCAGATGTGGAAACCCTACTTCTGCAGCCCATAGGCCCAATGCCACTAGCCAAAAACTTCTCTGATCTGTTGTCGAAAATTAGATTAAAAAGAAATGGTCCAAAACCCTGTTTCTGCCTCACAAAAATAGTGATCTCCCAAGAAAAGATAGTTGAAACCTTAATGCTGGGTGCTCCAATCTATGGATAAGATCTAAAAAATAGCACTAAAAACCTAGCTTAAACAACGCTAAATAAAGTGCCCAATTTCAGCCAACACAATCACCATGAAATGGCCCCAATATTTTGTAAGTTGGATACAATCTTTTGCTGTAAATTCTGATCACTACAAAAAATGACCAAGAAAAAACCCTAACCAACAATGAAAATAGTAAAGGAGGCTCACATTGTTAGAGATATAAGGTTTACCCATGTAATAAAGTCACCTTAGTGACTTCAGGTTAAAATATTAGGGTTTTTGTCTTTTATGGTTTTGGTCTCTCAAGCTCTTTATAAGAGTGATTACCCTCATCTTAGTCACCTGGTTCATGTTCGTGTTTGAATTCGGCGAGCTTGAAGTTCGCCAAAAATTTGACAATCAAAAATTTGGGGATAATATTTGGCATTAAGTTCGACATAGTACAAAATTTGAAAAAATAAAAAATGTATATAATAAAATTCGATACTCTTATTATAAGTTTATGATACATCTCATAGAAATGAAAATAGCATACCAACATGATTAATCATGAAACATATATATTTTAAAAACACATCGTCTTGTTCAAAAGCTAAAAACATGTTTATGAAAGTTTGAAANATTCTCGTAATATGGTATAAGAGTTGGAAGATTGGAACCTATGAATCTGTGAAGAAGAAGACTCTCTTGTTCATGCTCAAGCTTTTCAAATTTCCCTAGTCGTTTGTCAAAGGAGTCTATCGTTGTTGTTGTCGTGGTTGGGGGCGTAAGGATTGTAGCCGATGACACTCTGCCAGTTGTCGTGGGTTTGAAGAGCCGCATTGCTGTGAACCCTGTTGTTTACAGGCATCCACATCTGTCCCGTGGTGGCTGGCATCTTCCTTGTTAGCGGAGGCACTTCTGTAGATTCAAAACCTTGACAAAGTCGAACCTGTCTCTCCTCCTCGCACAAACATTGTACGCCCTCCAATGCTCATGCCCGACGGTTTCCCTATTACATGACCGTGGACTTTGGGTATATGACCTCATGCAGATTGAAACATGCTGCTTGCAAGAACTTTCGGCGTGATTTTCTTGAATTTGAACACCAAGACTTTGGGGTTTTCGATTTCGAACCTTATTACAGTTATTTCCAATGGTAATTTTTTGTAATAAAGCACAAGTGTAGTGTAACAAACATAAATATATATAATATGTAAATATAAATAATTGATAACTAATAATTAATTATGAAGAGACATGACATATGAAAGGTCATGTCTCTTATGAAAGGTCACCCCTGCGTGGGTATATATACAAGCCCTCATCCTCATTGTAGCTCATCATATATATTATTCATTCTTATACAATTATTATTAAACATATTTACTATCCTTAAATGGATTATTGCGTATTGTCCTATTTATATGGGATATTTACATAGTGAACCAAGTTGGTTCACCACATTTAATCGTTGAAGTACGTCGCCAATGGAGACAGGGGCTCTAAGAGGAAGACTGTACAATGTCACAGTTGGGTGCTTGACCATGCATTCACAGAAGTGATAGAAACACACATTGAGGGGACAAAACTGCTGTGAGAATTCCATTGTGGGAACAAAATTGTTAGTACGTAGGGCAAAGAAGTTGAAGGGTGTTAATGCATGTCTACATTGAATCCTAGTTACGAATTGCAGGGAAAAAAGGCTTCTCAAGAAAAGTCCAAAGCGTTATCAAAGCTTATGTCACTTGATGATAAATGTCCAACTATGTTTTGTCGACCTCCAATACAAAGCAAGAGTGTGTTTTCAAGTCTGTTTAGTTGGCACAAATCAATGAAAGGTTTTTTCTGAAATGGCCTCAACTACACAAGCTTTTGGATTGTTGGTTGTAACAGTTAGAGCAGGTGAAATAGCACATAAAGTGCTAGTTTGCTAGAAGATTCAATTTCTCATTTTACTCGTGTGTCTAAACTTGGATCTAATGCTATTATTCATATAATAGCATGCAAATCATATTATTGTAGACCATGAGCCATTATTGAAGATCCACTGGATGTTGACAGTGATGAAGAATCTATTGAAGAAAATGGATTTTATGCATTTTAGGAAGCCCGGGCTTTAAAGACAGGAAGGGATCAGTTAACAACTCAAAATGGATTGTTTCCCAATTAGTTCATAAGTTGTGCATTTAGAGAAAGATCCCTCATTAGTTGGAAAGACATGCATGTGGATTGCAACCTATTAGTGAGGTTACAAGACATGCATGTGGATTGCAGCCTACTAGTGAGGTTACAAGACATGCATGTGGACTGTTGTCCAGTAATTGACTTCGGGAGATTCATGATTAGAGAGTTCAGGTAGGTGGAATTTGGGAACTCGGGAATTCAACTCGGCAGCTACACCATTACGAGGGTTATGAGGCAACTTGATGGAGCTTAAACTGGTCTAAGAATTGTGTTCAAAGAAGAAGCTTCTAAAGGATGTTATTGATGTTTAGTGTTTAGTTTATGTGTTTTACATTTAGTATATTTATTTTAGTTTAGTTTGTTATCTTTCAGCATTGTACACCTTATGGGGGGGTGTTGTAGATATAAGGCTTACCCATGTAATAAAGTCACCTTAGTGACTTTAGGTTAAAAGATTAGGGTTTTCGTTTCTCAAGCTCTTTATAAGAGTGAGGACCCTCATTGTTTATTGTATCGTTCAATAATAATATCGTTCAGTGTTTATGGAGATTATGTTTTTGGTATCGTAACCCTACCTAGGGTTTCTTTGATTCTCGTAATACACATCAGCTCCAACACCATGTTGAGATTTAGAAGTGAGAAAGAGAAGGATCAAATGGAACCACGAGCAAACCCTAATCTCTGCAATAAATGGAGAAAATAACAGCGCTTCCCAAATAAATCTACCAATAACAGCGAAGATAACAACAAACAGTAGTGCCAGAGCTGTTCCATAGGAGAACTAGAGAGAAACAAATCCATGCACAAGAGAGAGAAATGCCCAAGCACAAGTGAATGCCAAAGATGTAGGTGCCATTAGGCTTAGCACAATTTATAAAAGAATGATGCCCATAGGGTAAAGAATGATCAAGAAGATCACTTGATGATTTACAAATGATTCTTGAGTGTGTATCTATCCACACACAACTCAAGTGGTAGGGCACCCTCCCAAGAGGGGTTATGGGCCCACATATGAGTTGACTAGGTCAGCCTTAATCATAACCTAGTATTACAATAAATGAACATAAGTTGGCCTTAGTCACATACATTAGTGATATAATATGGGTCTGCCATAGCCACATGTGAAGATTACATTATTCTCGACAGAAATCAGCTTCTGCATTTGTGGTAGGTAGACCAAATTTAGCATGAGTCAATGGTCAAGTAGGTGGTTGGTGACTTGACTTGTTCACTTTAGCAATGCCGATTACATGTCATATAGTCAGCATTACTTTTCATTTAGTCATAGATTTAGAATCTGATTTTTGGAGTGCATTCCAGATGCAGGCTGTAGATATCTTTTTTGATGCCCTTGGTCCAAAGAATTTGTAATTTTGAACAAGCATTTGTTTTGTTAGAGTTTGGCTTAGTATAATGGTCATAAGCTATTGCACTATTATATAGCTTAGTACTTTAGTGTTAAGAACTTTAATAAAGGAAGGTGACTTAGATTAATAAAGTCACACGTCATAAATAAGATTGTGTCATAATGTGTATATTAGGCTAAATTGTGTCCCAACATAATAATTATAGGTGGTTGAAAAGGGCACTTTCACTTTTGATGATACATCTTTATGTATCGATATTTCTCGTATTGACTAATATTAAGCAAGCTCTATTTTCTCTCTTTGCCAGGGTTTTGTGTGTAGTGTGTTATATGCAAATTTAATTATTCCTATGCAAATGCCACCTACAAACTAGGGAAGTGATATGATAGAAGAGAAACAACCACAGGAGCATCCCTCTAGGTATCACAACATTGCATGCAAGTGCAAGACACTTTACTGGCCCCAACTAAATCAAGAGGAAGCAATACGTTGGCTCAAAAGTTTCTTGCTGGTCCCATCCAGTTCAAGTTAAGTGTATGCTAATCCATACTTCTAGAGGAAAATACATATTCTATAGCTACAATTTAACTTGCTAGACCTGACCAAATCAAGGGCTCTTTGCTGCCCCCAATCAATGCCTCTTACTGGCCCCATCTGGATGAAGAAGAAGAATCCACTATGAAAGCACTGCAATAATAAGGCTGCTTGCATCCATTTCCCTTTACATACTAGCTATAGGTGCAGATAAAGCAACAAACCAATAGTATAGGAAAGCAATAAGAAAAGCTGGAAGGAAGCCAAAGTGTAGAACAAGATTCAAGAGCATTAAACCCCTTCAAGATGGCCAATGTACAGGAGCACGAACTAACTGGTGGGAGTAAGTAGGGAAGTTAATTTCCTAAATTGCTCTACTCATAATTGGATTAAAAATGGTACTTTCCTCCTTGGATCACATTTTATCAAGGCATAGACCTTTCTTGCTAAGTTCTAATAAAGGCAGGCCTTTTTGCTAATAAAGAAAAGAAAAATAGATTTAGTCAATTTCTCATATGATAGTCCCCCACCCCCCATTTTGGAGTGCTGATGCATTCAAGCCCACATACTCTATTTTCTATTCACATCATATAGTGGGCACTGTAGAAAAAAATATGATTAAATTAGAGTTTGAATGTTCCAATTTAAGAAAAGAGGTGTTATAGATTGGGTTAGGTCTCAAAGGAAGTTTTAAAGATAAAAATGAGCATAAAAATACACATATGTGGGTACAACGTCCACTTCATGGGTCTTCGCAATTGAACTCCATTTTTAAAAATCCGGGTATTATCACCCAAATTCAACATAATATTTACATATCGTTGCAACATGCTTTATAGTATCAAAATGGAGTGTCATATAATTACAATATATCATTGAGACTAACTTATAGAAATATAATTTCTTTGTACTTATGTTTATGCTTCTTTTAAAGTTTTAACACTACTACATTCAAAATCAATCTCATGTACCATGGTTCAAATATTCGTATATCCTACTGACATTGTCCCTTGTTATCCCATGTCTTTATTTTTCCTCTTACTGGGAGTTCCAAAGTCTATTTAACATTGTACTTCTGTGCATGTTATTCTTAGCAGATTAGTGCCCAATTAGCTTTTGTAAATTGCCAACTTTGTCCAATTTATACAAATGACTAACATTGTTGATGTGATTGTTGCCAAAAATGATATCTTTGGAAAATGGAATTAATAATGGCTGAAAACCACAGTAATCCTAAACTGTGATCTTTTTTATATATGACAAAGTAGTTGAGTTTATTTATACATTGTAATTTAGTTTAGTTAGTTTTCATTTACGTTGTGAACACAGTTGCTTAATTGTTCATTCTGTTTGAGCAGATTACAACATTCAATATTTCTTTGGTTGTGCATGGAACTGTTGCTGAGAACAATGACTTAATAAATGTAAGTAAAATCCTTGTAAGTTGTAATTCATTATCTAGCGTGAATGATTTGTTGAATTAAGTCAATCATCTTTTCATTTTTATGTATTAGATATTTATTTTCTTCTGTAAGAAAAATTATTTTAACATGGAGCTTCCCTGATACATTGTCTTGGGAAACATTTTGTTCAGGGGGAGGTTGATCCTTATGCAGCTCCTAAGAGCATGGGGGTTTTTAAGATAATAGAGAGCCCAAGAGATATAACAACTACATCAATCATGAAAAGGATAGTTGCTAATCATGAATCTTACAAGGTTTTTCTTTTTCCTTTTCTGTAGTTACTTTCCTTTTAGCTAGCATAAATGCAATGTTCTCTTATTAACAATAAAGCATTGCTTGTATGTACATGTTTCTATATATGCTTAAAAGGTTGTATCAATCATTATGAATGCATCAAAAGATAAGATCCTTGTGCGCACACAGAAAATTGCATCTTTAGTTGATAATTCCTGAAGAGATGTCCCGATTTGTTTGCAAAACTCCCTCCAAAAGTTCCCTTTAAACTCGGCATCTCTATCACAGACGATGATCGGAAACCATGTAATTTATAAATGTTTTTACAAAAGACTTCAGCTATTTGTTTTGTGGAGTCTGTTTTCTTACTCCCATAAAATGTGCATACTTGGTTAGTCTGTCTACTATCACTAAGATTTTATCTTTTCCTTCTAATATGGGTAATCCTTCAATGAAATCCATTGAAATTTCTTCCCATTTTTGGTTAGGGATATTTAATGGATGGAGTACCCCGGGTGTTAATATATTTTCACTCTTGTTTCTTTGACAAAGGTCACATTCTGCTACATATTTTTGAATATCTGCATTCATCCCTTTCTAAAACAATGATTGACGAGCATTATAATATGTTTTGAAAAATCCGATGTGACCTGCGGCTGAACAATCATGGGCTTCTTGAAGTACCTTGGTTTTAAATTTTGAATTGGTATTTAAATAAATTCTTCCCTTATACCATAAGATGTCATTCTTCCATTCAAACTCGGGGTATTGGGTTAAATCATTGATTATGGAACATGTCTTTGTGTTTTTGGCATATTCAATTCGAATTTCATTCAACCATTCTAGAATTGCTATTGATACTGCAAATACTTGTGCTTCTTCATCTCTCTGTGAGAGGGCATCAACCATTATGTTATCTTTCCCTCTCTTATGTAATATCTCCATATAAAATGTGACAATTTTCTCTAACCATTTTTGTTGTTCAATAGTCAATGTTTTTTGTTGTAACAAATATTCTAGGCTATTATGATCCGTACGTATCAAGAACTTGCTTACCAAGAGATACTGTGGCCATTTTGTTAATGCATGTATGATTGCCAACATTTCCTTATTGTATGTGGATTGTAAGCATTCTTTTTTGTTTAGTTTCCCGCTTTCAAATGCTATTGGGTGTCCATCTTGCATCAAGACTACTCCGATCCCAAAACTTGAGGCATCACATTCGATTATGAAAGGTTTTGAAAAGTCGGGTGTAGCTAACACCGGGGTTGTGGACATAATTTTCTTTAAAATTTCAAAACATTTTTCAGATTCTTCATTCCATTGAAAGGTGTTTTTCTTTAGGAGATTTGTTGGGGGGGGGGGCGCAATTAGATGAGCATAGTTTTTGATGAATCTTCGATAGTATCCCGCCATGCCTAAAAATCCTCTTAACTTAGATATACTCTTTGGCCTGGGCCATTCTGTAATTGCTTTGATTTTATTTGGATCTACCTTGACTCCCTTTTTGGATATAATGTGATCGAGATACTCTACTTCCTCCTTGCCAAATGTATATTTTGACATTTTTGCATACAAGTGAATTTTTTTCTAGAATAGATAATACTTGTCCCAAATGATTGATGTGTTCCCTCCATGTTTTGTTGTACACTAGAATGTTGTCAAAGAAGACTAAGACATATTTTCTTAGGTGTGGATGAAATAGTTCATTCATAGCTGCTTGGAAGGTAGCAGGGGCATTAGTTAGCCCAAAGGGCATCACCTTGAATTTGTAGTGTCCTTCGTGATTCTGGAATGCGGTCTTGGGTACATCTTCTAATCTTACTCTAATCTGGTAATATCCTAATCTCAATCATGTTTTGAAAAAAATCTGGCTCCATGAAGTTCATCCAACATTTCGTCGATGAAAGGAATGGGGAATTTATTTTTGATTGTTATCTTGTTAAGCCCATGATAATCTATGCATAATCTGAAGGAACCATCTTTCTTCGTACTAATACAATTGGGGCTGCATATGGGCTTCTACTTTTTGTGATAACACCACATTTTAACAAGTTTTGAACTAATCTTTCTATTTCCGTTTTATGATGATGGGGGTATCTGTATGGTCTAACCTTGACTGGACTTGATCCTGTTTTAACTTCAATTATATGTTCAATTCTTCTTTGTGGTGGTAATTCCATTGGGAGGTCTTGAAATACCTTCTTGTGTTTTCGAATTAGATCTTGGATTTCTGAGTTTTTAGAGTCTTGTTCTAATTCTTGCATTTCCATTTGGTGGCATTGGATAAAATACACAGTTGCTCCTTTTCGGATCAGCTTTTCCATCTGTTGGAATGATAAAACTTGTGTTTGGGGAGGTTGAAAACCATATAATTTATACGTTTTCTCTTGCCATTTGAATTTGATGAAATGCTCTTGATGATTGACTAAATATGTGCCTAAAGTTTGCAACCATTGGACTCGTAAAACCACGTCTACTCCTCCCAGGGGTACGGTGTAAAATTCGGATTCCAAATTGAAATCTTGAATTTGGAGTTTCACCTTTTGGCATTTTCCTACATTTTCAATTTTCTTACCATCTGCAACCATTACCTTCTTGTGTCAATTAATACTGTGACATTATCTTTTTCGATGTGTCCTTTTAATTTGAGAGTTTCTGGCTGGCTGCTAATGATATTCTTGGTGTGTCGTTACCCATGAAATTTGACACTTCATTTTGGTTGTTTCCCATTTCTTCAGTTATTGATTCTTCTAAATCTGATTCATCGTTGTTTTCTGCTTCACAAGTATACAATTTTTTTGAATTGTCTTCTATGTGACACTTATGTCTTGGGTCCCATTTTTCTCCACAGTTTTTACATTTGCCTTCTCTTATTCTTTGGTTCTCCAAGTTTCTTCTATCTTCTCGTAGGTTGGGTGGTATATATTTGTCAGTTTCTGTGTTTGCATTTTGGGGTATGTTCCTTCTTGAATAAAACTTCTTGTTGAATCTTGATTGGCCTTCTAGTTTTTCTTTTGTTGCTTTTACCTTGCGTCTTGCTATTTCAACAATTGTAACCTCATGCAATTTTAACTCGTCTTGGATATGTGGCTTGAGACCACCTATGTAAGATTGGAGTAATTAATTATCAGATAATCTAAATACTCAAGTGGCAAGGGCTTCCCATTGGTATGTAAATTCGTCTACGGTGCCTTTTTGTTGTAACCTGGTGAGTTTTGAGAAAAATTCTTAGTCCAAAATGCCTTGGAATCTTTTAAAAAAATTGTTTTTGAAGGAGTTCCAAGTTTATGACTGGATTCTTCCTTTCCACCATAGGTACCAATTGTATGTAGTACCTTCGAGATACATAGACGCATATTTAACCTTTTCTTCATCAGTTGTAATATTATTTATATGGAAATATTCTTCAGTTTTGTTAAACCAAGCCACGCATTGGTTATCGCCTCCATTGTATTTTGATAATTCAAGTTTAGCTTTGGGAGGGTAAATCATTAAGGGTTGATGTTGTGATATAGGTTGGGAATTTGAATTGTAGGGAGGTGGTGGCAGTGGTGGTGGTGATGTGTTAGATGTGCTTGAGTCACTTGGCTGTGGTTGGGTGGCTTGTTGGTTCCCTTGGCCTTTTATTAATTTTAAAAGCTCATTAAGCTTTTCTTCTTGATGTTGTGTCATCACAACCAGACTTTGTTGCAAATCTTCATTTATTTCTCGTTTAAAGTTTCTCAAACCTCGTTGTAGGTTAACTTGGAGTTCTTGAAAAATATAGTCTTTAAGATCTTGTTTTAGATTATCGATGCCTTTTCATAATTTGATTTTGACCTCTGTTGAAATTTTTTCTTTGAGATTACGGGTCAATTCTTGTCTGAGTGCCTCATTACTGATCTTTATTTCCTCTCTCAACTCTTCGTTAGTTTTTTGTAATGCTTTTTTGAGTAATTGCCGGGCATTTTTACATTCTTGGTCTATTTTTTCGATTTGGTTTTTTAATTCTGACATTTTTCTGGTATTTGGGGGTGAATACTTTCCCGCAATTTTGACTTGATTATGATGCCCTTCAGTACTCAATCTCTTAATATAGATTTAAAGTCTTTAATAACTTTAATTTGACTTTTATATCTAAAAAGTCAATAAAATATAAAAAATTAGTAATTTATAAATTATATATATACAAGGAGGCTTCCTTTTGAAAATGTACGACCATACGTATGTTTTAATAATGGTGAGTAGGGAAGGTGATCGGGGATCTACGGGGGTTGTGACGGGGTGTGATCACAAGATTGTGGGAGGGATGGACAGGGGGGTGTGGGTTGTGGGAGTTACGGGGGAGAGTTACGGGAGGGAGTGGGGGAGGTTTACGAGAGGGTGCGGGGGAGTGGAGAGGGGGTGGGAAGAGGTCGCAGGGGAGTGGGAAGACAATAAATATATTATCATTGAAGAGGTTTTGACCTTCAAGTTGTTTATTGCAAAGTTGATTGCATGTATTAACTCTAATTCATTCTTATAATTTTGAGATAAACAATTATGTTTCTTTGTGTGTATGTGCTTGAACACACTCCTAACAACAACAAGAACTAAGAGTTTGGATCAACAGTGGAATATCTAGCCTTTGAAGCTGAAGTGTATTTCTAATTATGTTGTCCCACCATACACCTATCATACACAATAATATTCATAAGAGAATATATGGAGATCAAAATTTATAGGGAAATTTAGTTTAAAAGAAAATCGAGATGTAAATGAATATTTTAATAAATTAAGATTGAAAATAAATCAAAGGCCTATTAAGGTAGGCTTCTTCACTTGGATCTTTGTAGGCAAACAATCCTTTAGCATTTTTGCAATTTTGGAGTTATGCATGGATTGAAATCCTACTCCCTTACATTAGGGAACATTCTTTGAATGCATTGGAACATGTCGTCCATCGCCTTTAAGTAAATATCAAAGGACTCATCATTAAAGAAGGGTGGGTTTTAATTTCTAAATAGTACCTAGTAGCATGCAAAGCACTGGTGCAACCACCTGGATTTAATGATATCCCACAAAGGCATGTACTTGTCCTTCCAAACCTTGCATGTACCTCAAATTCAGCACTATCTATGGACTCGTGTAATATCCATGGATTTTTTTTCCTTTCACCATCTTCAAGATCTCTGAAATTGAGATCACCTCCTAACCATACCCTAAAATGTCGTTAAAGAAAAGTGCTTCTACCTTGATGCCATTTGTTTCCTTGCTATATTTTTGTTTGGTGCACTTCTCTCACATGCACATTATCTTTTATGTGCAAATGTATTTGAAGTTGATGGAATTAGTGGTAAATTGGGTTATGGAAAGATAAGCAAGCTCCTAGCTCCCTGTAGTGAGAACCCATGCATGATTGTAAATGTATTTGTTTATGGATTTTCCCTTGTCCATAACATGCTTGAGCCAATTAATTTTTCTTAGTTTTTATTTTCTCATACTACCTCCTTTATGAGATTTCAAGGCAGCCCCTTGTTATATATTCTCTCATGGAGATATTAAGAGATCCATTAGGGTTATGAGCACATATGAGGAAGGCTTCTAGGTTGAGTTCCTCTAGCATGATATTCCTGTTGATTTATTTAACCATGTTTCTCCTACTTTTCCCAAGTCCTGGTCCAACCATATCATTCACTCGATTTTCAAATTGGGAGTTAGCTCAGATCTGAACAATTACTGGACCATCATGATTAGACACACCTTCAACAAGCTTTATGCCACAATTCTTCAATTTGGCTTTCGATGAGCTTGAGTAGAGAGATCTCAAGGTAGAGGGCAAGTAGGTTTTCGTCGAGGATACCAGACCATTGATCGCATATTCACACTTTGAACCATTGTTGAGGAGGCACATTATCACTCTTTGAAAGTCTTATGTTGTTTGCTAACTTTTGAAAGGCATTTGACTCAACCCCAATGAAGGCTTTACTTTTGAGATTGCATGACATTGGCATTTCAAACACTTTTGGTCACCATCACGAGACTTTATGAGTTGGTTCTTGGCCAACTCCGCATAGCTCATGGCCCTTAATTTTATTAAGAGCACTATTAGGGTCAAGCGTGGGTGCTCTCTCTCTCTTGCTTTGTTTGGGATATACATTGATGAGATGAATCTTCTCTCAAGGACCATATACAGAAAGAGGATGCTTGTATTCTCCATCATGTCTTGATTTATTGGCTTCTTTTTGTTGATGACTTGATCCTCCTGACCTTCTCGCTTGAGGGACTACAGAGACATCTTGATGCTCTTTCTCGCTTTTGTGATCTTTGAGAATGGATAGTCAACCTAAGTAAGACTAGGTTATAATCTTCAATGTGTCGAAGTGGCTCTCTCTTCCTATTATTTTCACTTCTAGGGAAAAGAGATTGAGATCACCACAACATACACCTATTTGGGGATTCAATTTTAAAGGCTTGAGACATGCTTTCCATCCTTGGCTTATCAAGGGATATGGCTCCCTTGCCCTTCTTGAGAGACATTGTTTCTAGGTTTAGGGGGCCAACTTGCTTCGGATTCATTGCGCTTTGATAGAGAGAATTCAGACCCTTATACTACATCACATTATTCGGTGCAAGCAGACAATCCTGCGGTCTATTGTTCAGGTGGAGTTTGAAGCACATCCTCTGCACCGAGAGGTCATCTTTACAATTATCTCTTTCCTTCCTATAGTCTAGACTCTTGTTGTCTGCTTTGGGAAGGGCTCGGTATCCTTAGCTTGCTCTTTATGCCTCTAAGATCCTTGCCTTTGTAGGCCCCTTTGGGTGGGCTTGGGGTTGTTTTTTTAGGCTTCTAGGTTAGTTCATTTTGTGGTGATCTCTCTCGATTGCCTCCCCCTTTCAAGGACTCTCTAGATGCTTCAAGCCACCTCCTATTGTCTAAACATGACCTAAACAGGGTAATTAGAGAGGAAATTTATATACAGTGTATTCAAGGCACTTGGATTGCACCTCTTGAGGGTCTTTGCCCTAAGATCGTTTCTATTCTAAGCATTTTCTATAATTGAGCAATGGTCTTATTGTTTGATATGTGTATATGTGCAAACATTGGATGCATGCCATTAGGATCCCCTTGGGTTAGTGCGAAGTGGGTTCTCATCGGCTTCGGGTTGAGACTAATCAACACTTCCCTCCTCGAATAGGATTTGTCAACTTTGCCACTTGCAAGAGACTAAGAAAGAGGATCTCCTCATCTTCATATGTCCCACATATTATGAGATCAGGGGGATGTTACCTTTATCGGGATTCGGGTGATTCCCTCCACATTGTTTTTTATCCAAATCAAAGATGTTTAGCTCTTTTTTCGAGGGAGGTTCTTAGGTATAGGTTATAGTGCTTGCATAGTTGTCCCCTTCCAAATCCGTCCAAGAGGATCACCTCTTTATTCTTATTGAGATCTCACTTATGTACTTATTTTATGTCTATGGCTCTTTCTTTCTTGGAATAGTCTTTTAACTTTAAGTAGCTTTGTTCTTAAATCTTAGATCTTTTCCTGGTTCTACGAGTGTAGCTACAGGAGCTGCTTTTGCTCTCCCACCGGCAATAGCCAACTGCGGCGATTTACCTGCCCCTGGGCTGGACTCTGTTGAGCTTTGGGCCTCCTAAGAGGCTTGAAGCAAGCAGCCCGGAAGCTAATAAGTACGCTTCACTTACCCATTCCTAATAAAGCCCAAACTCTTTCAGAAGTGATTTACTCTCGAGTAGGGGATTATCAATGAGTCCAAATGTCCGTTCCAAACCTCAGGCTCATTAGTATGCTTCACTTACCCCTTCCTCTTATATCTCAAAATCTTTTACCATCAGTACACTATTGTCAATGAGCCCTGATATCCATTCAAAATCCAAAGCGCTATGTATTACACTGATTGTAATCTTTTTGTCCCATTGACCTACTTTTTGTGGTCATTCATTGGACGTTAATGGAATTATCTTATTTTATCTAGGATGAGGTCTAGACAATAGGTTGCACCAGGGATCGAGAAAGTAGTGGGGTGTTTGTCTATTAGAAGTCTACAAGTGACCAGATTGTTGGAAGCATCATCTTTCTCAATTTTGAAATATTCCTACCTTCCAACACAACCATCTCTAACAGCTTACAAAGCATTTGGGCCTTCTTTACATTGTTGGGAGCATTGACAGATTTAATATACAACGTCCTCAACATGAGACAAGGAAATTCTATTCTGTATCACTCCCTCCAAGACATAATAGTGCAAATTTTCCTTGCACAAGAATGATGCTCTGCAAGTATTCTGTCCACATCTTGTATAGCCTTGGTCAAAGTCCTACCCATGGGAGTTTCATACCTGGAGGATTTGACACCCAGGCTACAAATAGCAGTAGCATCAACCATGACCTGCCATGCCAATAAGGGGATCTAGCGACATTGAAACAGAGGTTTGAACAAAACCAAACATTCTCAGCTTGGTCATTGATGAATCTCATCATTCTGTACTCTTTAGATCGGTAAAACTGTTCATTGAACTACCATCAGATTTGGGAGAAGCTGTAGGATTCACAGAAGTGTAGTAGTTTGAGCTGCAGGTAGACTGGATGCAAAAAATAGACCTTGCCCTGTTCCAGCCCTCAATTTGTCAGTTTTGCAGATTCAATGTTCTTTTTATTGGTATTTGCCTGATGGGTAATGCACTTGATAGGGTTTTTACATCATGGCAAGGTGTTTTTGACGGGTGGTCTTCAAAGGTTTATTCCCCCACTTGTCTATCTGTTTCAAAATTTACATTGAACCTTACCCTGTCAAAGTTCTTTGCAACAGTACTAGACAAAGGCCCTCTCTTTCCATTCTTGCAGTTTGTTTTATGGTTGTTAGGGTTTTATGAGAAAAAAACAGAAGGCCAGCAAAAACTCCAAAGCCAAAATATTGCAAAACTACCTCCAATCTCTGAAAAAGTTGTATGGGGTTAAATTAAAATAGATGGACTTGAATCACAGATTTGGTCTGCCCTCCAGTGCAGATCTTGAGAAATTTTGCTGCTCAATTAATTTCTAATACCAAAAACCAGCTGGCCAGCCCCAACGTTTTGCTCTTTTTACAGAGCAAAAGTCCTTGATAAACGGTTGCAATAATCATGCAGATGCCTCTGCAGGAACCCCTTAGAAATAATCTGAACAAAAATTAATGAAGATTGATTATTTTTTAATAATATTTCTAGGGGTTCATTCACTTTTATTTTATGCCAGCCATCGAACTTGGAAGTCTGGTTAGACTTGCTGAGACTCAGCTTAATAAAAATATAGTTAATACTAGCATTGTAAAGATGCACCTATATTTTAGTCCCAGAGATTCTTTCCCATCTCAAAAGATACTAGACAGTAAAAGCTGGATTATAACTTCTGTATGTAGTGATATACTGGAATGTAGATGAACTGTTAGAAAGCTTGCATCTATCCCGAAATAATGAAAATTGGAGCCAATTTTTACTTGAGCAGAATCCTTGCTGCTGTAGATTATGAACTTAGTAGGATGTGCTACTGTGTTTACTCCTCATTATTTCTTGTTATTTGATTTCTGAAGCTTTACTTTGGATGCAGAAACGGAATGAGAAGAAAGTTGAAAGCGAGAGGAGGTATTATGAAGATAAAACCTATGTTGGCAGTGACTGAGGATTCTTTTAGGCCTCGTTCTAATCTGTTCATGTTTTAATGTGTACCTGTTCCACGTGGTGTTGTCTCCTACTTCTGCCCAACCCTATTATACCTGTATTATCGAAAGGTGTTTGGGGCATGTGTTAACTAGGTCATTTATTTGGTCCACATGGTTGTCTGGGTTACCTTCAAGATTTATTCTATCAGCCCAGAATAATTGAATAGAAATGATCATTAACACAATTTTAGGGCTTTATGTAGAATCTCCACGTGAGTTTCAAGCATCGGAGTTATTGTGTCTTTTATATTTGCTGTATTGATATTTGTATTCAACAATTTTACTTGAAAGCTTTTTTGGCATAGCTTGGCAGATTGTTGCAAGGATATTTTGTTCATTTATAAGGAAGGATATCTTACACAAAAAGGGTTATCTAGATTTGGTTTTTGGTCAGAGTTTATAATATAACAGATGGATGGGTTGGTTTAGTTTACCTTGTACTTGAAGTTCTGCAGACTGCAATGAAAGAAGACCATTTGTGCCAACAATCTTCCTCCTACTTTGCAGATGGCACTTTTAAGAATGATTTGTTCAATGTGGTCATATACCAAGTATACTTTTGATAAGATATATGATCAGCTGAATTCAGGTCAGGTCATAATTTAATGAAACAATCATAGGTTCCAACTAGTGATCAACTATAGCAAGTTGATTCAGATTCAATCTGGAGTCATGGAGACAAGTCATTTCAGTTTTGCGCAAAGATGGGTCTGCATTTATCTTTGTTGTCTGATTGATGGCAAGGGCCACCGGTTGCCTTCTAATGGCAACACAAAACAGTGACAGCTTGTAAAAAATATTTATTCGACACTGAGGAAGTTTATGACATTATTTCTAGAGCAAGAGTAACATGTTGACCTGGAATTTGAGGGTATTTTAGTGTGTGATGTATTAATGCACCTCTGTTATGATTTCATATCATTTGCTTACAAATTTTTGAATATTGGGCAATGATTTCTTGTGGTTTTGTATCAGATCATATAATAATAATAAGAAGATTAGGTTCCAGTTTACGTTTTTATTGTATTAATTTCCTTCAGTTCTTTCACACTTCCAAATGTTAAAAAAATCTTCAATTTCACTAGAAAGGAAACTCACATATGCACCAATTTCACTACAATGTAAACACTCTAATTAAAAGTTTCAAGCAAAGCATGGTTTTAGGATGAAAATGCAATCAAGCAATTGATGTTATTTAAATTAAAATATAAGTTGTGATTGAAGAAGATTCATTCCATCTAACCAGTTTTTTTCTTTATCCGGCAGATATCACTTTTTACTGTATTGTTTGTATTTTCTTTGCACTATGAACAGTGATAAGTTTTGTAAAATACCCCTTCAATATAATATTTTTCAAATATAATTTACATTAACTTTACTAGTATTTCACATGTTATCATTTGGTATTTAATTTGATAATGCATGGATTTGTCATTAACTTAAACACAATCAGGATTGTGGACAAGAAAATAATGTAATTACATTTTCTACTTTTAAACTTAAAATAAGAACACATAACCTAAATATTAAGGAATGCATAAACTCAAAAGCATATCAACATTTAAAAAGGCATTATAATTTAAATTTCATCCCTTGTAGATTTTCTAACACCATTTACTAAGTATGATAATGAAGGAATATCTTGATTTAAATTTCATCCCTTGTAGATTTTCTGACACCATTTACTAAGTATGATAATTTAAATTCCATCCCTTCTTTTCTCTTGGAAAAGAGAAAACAACTTGGTGCTTCATAAAATAACGGTGGACATAAATGTGTTTTTTTGTTGTTGTTAATTTCATTGGGGATTGCCAAACTTGTATCTTTTAACATGGCTTCAGCACTTCACTTCCTCCAAGGAGGGATCCTTCCATAATATTTGCTCTTCCATGCCTTGTGTCTTGCAATAGTTTATAATTTGATGTCAAGAATCACTAAGCCACCAAGTTGTCTAACGATGTAACAAAGTTTCACATTTCTTTGTTTCACATCTTGACTGAAGGAAATATCAATGATCACTAAGCTACCAACTTCTTTGAAGATGCAACAAAGTTTCAAACTGTAATAAAAAATATCCTTTCTTTTTAATTCCAAGTTTCCCAATGGAAGCTTTTAATAAAGCTTGATTGGAGGGGGCATGTCACAATGTCGATAATACTTTTATACAAAATTGATACTGTTGATACACACAAGCTTAGCTGTCCAATAGGAAATGTTTTTTTTCAATTAAGATTAAGAAAGCTCAATTGAAGCTACAAGGAAAACCGAGGATTATAAAATCTTGCATCCCTCAAACTAGGACTAAGAACAGATAGCCAACTAGTATTGACAAGTTTGCAAACTTTGTTTAAAATACTTGATCTTTTTCTAGTTGATCTTAATCTTGAACACTGGTTCGAGATGTCAAGCAGAGCATGTCCTATAAAAGAAAAAAATTTCTGCAGAGTAATCATTAGCACGTTCTAGTTATCACTGAACCTAGTCATGTGTTTTTTAGAAAATGATTGAGTTGATGAAATCCTCAATATAGTTTTTGATGTCTGCAGAGTAATCATTAGCACGTTCTAGTTATCACTGAACCTAGTCGTGTTTTTTAGAAAATGATTGAGTTGATGA
Organism: Picea glauca; assembly: GCA_000966675.3. Classification (NCBI taxonomy): domain Eukaryota; kingdom Viridiplantae; phylum Streptophyta; class Pinopsida; order Pinales; family Pinaceae; genus Picea; species Picea glauca. The sequence goes on from JZKD02S1707482.1 coordinate 25,679, forward strand.
AATCCTCAATATAGTTTTTACCAGATACATGCTTCTAATAAAAATATAATTATCAAGAATATCCCCCCTTATCATAAATGAGGTTTATTTAGCCTTACAATTCGGAGGAGAGTATGTTTGGGCCACAGAGCCAAGTCCTTTTTCAAACTCTTTTAGGATGCATACATTCAATAGTGATGGGTTTCCAATTAGAAATGTATTTTGTTACGTAACTTTAGAATAAGCCTGGTACTTAATTAATGCAATCTCCAAGCAATTTGAGTAGTCCTTGGTAACCCATAACTTGTCTAGTTGATGAGGTCCTAAAATGCCTTAAATCATATGGTTTAATGTTTAATCTTGGCAACTTGTCATCAGCCATGTCCTTGTGAGCTTTGTTAATTCATGTCATGAAATGCAAGAATCTCAAATCATTGCATGAGCAGCAGTTTCAAGATTATCTACCCTTTGAGTTTACACAAATATTAAGTCTCTTTTCATTCATGTTTAGTTTGTTAATTTTATATTTATTTTCAACTTTTATTGTGAGATTTGTCATAGACCCCTCCACGAATGGAAAGGTTTGTATGGAGTGTCTTTCCCTGACATGAATGTTGGATTGCATGTCAGGTGTCCTTCGTTATAGTGTAACTCTTTGCACGTAACATTAATGACACATTAGAAGAGTGTAATGGAAATTGTGGAGGGAGGTTCTTATCTGTTCAAGGGACATGGAGATTTAGAGTTTTCATGAATACAATTTTCCTACCTTCCTAAGCAAATATAGTGTTCTTTGACACCAGATTTTTTTTTATCAACCTTCCCAGTCTTGATCCATCTATCATCATATCAATAAATCTACACCATTGGGTACTGGTCTAAAGGAAAGGATCCTATAAATATCCAGAATGTAAGATGATAGAGTATGTCAACTACAACGAAATGTAACCAGATCATTGTGCTGCCAGTGTGTAATCCCCGAGGGAGATCTGCACAACCAAACAACATGTTAATGAACAATTGTGTCTCGACTTGTTACTGCATCTTCTAGTTATTCCATACATTTACAGAGTCTTGATATTTTTTGCTTAACTAAATCTTCTAACCCTGTAGGGTGTATTGATTAATTTTATAATCCAGAGGTTGTCATAGTATACTTTCTATCTGTTTTGCATAGCCAGATTTATGGGTTTGTTTCAGTTAGAACACAATATGTATGTTTTAATGGGCTCAAAGAAATATGATGTTCTTACAGTCCTTAAGCATAACTAAAGGTGCCTCTAAGAAAACTCTAGCATCCTCATAGTATAATATCTGCACTCTTATTAATCACTCTACAGTTAATTATTTACAAGATAACCAGATATCGCAGATGAAATACTAAATGTTTTTGATAATTTCATTAGGCTTCATAAAAATAAATAGTAGTTGAGAAAAAGAAATTACAAATGCGCAGTTAGTTTTAATTTCTTAATAGACTACAAGATTAATTAGGAATGGTAATTTTTCTATTTTCTGTTTCAATTTCATTGATCTTTCAGTGGTACTGAAACCACATGAATAATGAAGCTATTGTTTGATTTTTGATAATATAAATACTACAGTTTAGTAGCACTCAAAAACTTTAAAGTTTGGGAGCAAAAGAAATTGGTTTCACCCACTTGTAACCTTGCTGAAGCCCAAAATTAATCAAACTTGTGCATGTTTAAAAAGGTTGTTATGGATTCCAACCACCAAGCAAGGGTCCAAGGAGACAATTTTAAAAGAGACTTCCTTCGATGGATCACTTACTATAACTTCTTATCAAGTCTCAGTGCATAAAATGCTCTATTTAGGATTTGTTATGCATGATTAGTACTAGTATTTTGTGGCGAGTGACATTTCTGATGATCCCATATCTGGCAACTTTTAGACTAGACTCCCTCTTTAATTTTTTTTATTCTAAATTTTGGCTGGTAAGAATCAAGGTTAAAAAATATGTCATGACTAATGTCGTCTCCACTCGCCCATGTTATCGAGTAGCATGTGAATACACAACAACCCCTTACAAGGTTCTAAGGCTATAGAGATTTCTCCAAATACACAAGGACCTCTTCAATCTACATTGGTAATTCCCTGACATTGATCTGTCGCCTGCCCTGATCTCTAGATGGAAGTGCATCTCCACCTACTTGAGATCACCTAAATCTTGGCATCTCACCAAGATCCTCTCCTTGGTCTCTCACCAAGGTCCTATACTCATGGCATGCAATATGAGTCATATCTCTTGGTATTTCACCAAGAGTCTCTAGGTCTTGACATCTCACAAAGATCCTCAACCTTGGTCTCTCACCAAGGATTTCTACCTCCTGGCATATCATCAACGGTCACTACTCTTGGCATATCACCAAGAGTCTCTCCCTCTTGGCATATCACCAAGATCCTTAACTTGGCCTCTCACCAAGTGACTTCCACCCGAAGTGGATCCTGAAGCTGATCTGCCCATTTCCATGGCCAAGTGAGGCTCAAGCCTCCGTGGTGCCTTGTTGCTCCTCATCAATCTCTGATGCTCTGAAGCCCCTACACCAATCCTCTGTTTCAACAACTTTGAAACTGAAGTTGTCCCGGGTGGACCAGTCACCCTTGAAGATGGTGTCCTCGAAAACTAAGTTTAGGCTCCCTTTGAATCACTACTCTGAGTCAATAGGTTCTCCTCAACTTTGTCTCCCCACCTGACGTTGGATGGTGTATCAGCTGACAAATAACTGACGAATGCACACTCTCACAAATTGTGCATCAAACTCCTCCTTGGTTGTCACTACCATACCACCTTGTTGCCTCTTCATTTTCCTCTTGGGACCTTGTCCAACATAGTGCCCCGTCTCACCACAAGCAAAGCATCTCACTTTGCTTATGTCCTCCTTCTGCCCACTGCCACTCTCTGGTGGTTGGGTCCCTCCCTTGGGACCCTGTCTCGCACCCTCTTCGATCTTCTTCTTTCCCTTTAACCAAAGAGCAATATCCTCATCCCCCAAGGCATATGCTGCTATCTTGAAGACCCAGAGTTGCACCTCAACTCCTGTACAAAATCGTCCCAAAGTCTCTCCCAAGTAGGCATGACCTCCCAGGCAACGATACCTCATACAAATGAACCCCAAGGTTTGGAAAACCTGTTCAAAGTTGTCCTCACCAAAAAATTTGGATCCACAATCTCTCCGACCACTGCTAACTCATCTATGATCCGAGTGAATTTGTCTAAGTATGATGTGACTGTCTCGAAATCGAGCATCTGAATGCTCCTGAGCTTCTCTTGCAGAACCATCTTCCGATTCTGGTTGGGACTCTGGTAAAGCTTGCACAAGGATGCCCACATCTCAAATGCAATGTCTTTACTAATTAGATGGGGTATGATGTGGTCCATCACCGCATCACAAATCTCTTTGCCTTGATGTTATCCTTCCTGAAATCTGATCCAACAATGGTGATGGAGCAGGTGCATGAGGAATCACCACAGGAACTTGAACTATATCTTGTAGTTCAAGGTCCTCCAAGACGAAAGTGATCTTGGTCTTCCAAGGGGACTAATTGCTAGCTCTGTCTAGCCTATCCTTTGTCCGCATCTGGGACACCGACATGGTTGTCCACTAAAAACCAACACTGAAGCTCACATTGATGCAAAAATTGCAAAAGAACTCAGCCTCACCACTTGACACACAAGCAGAAGTAAGGTTGTCCAAACGTGTCCACAAAACAGTCCTCCAACTGTCCAACAAGTCTGCTCACACACTGTCCACTAACTCTACCAACAAGCTGTCCAAAATCTGCCACCAAGCTGTCACAAGACTGCCCACAAGATGCTCTAGAAATCAATAAAATTTAGCCAACAAGGGTCTGATCCATGAAGAAAACTGAGATCCTATGAGGCTGCTAACTAAGGTTTGTCTTTTGACCTTGAGATTGGCTCTAAGTTTCAATATTCAAAATTGTTTTTGTTCTTTTAGGACAAAATAGTTTAGTAACTTTCTGTCCATAGTTTTTGTAGGTTAAGTGTTCTTTGAGGTGCCCTTGCAAGTGTTTTCGTAACCCAAAGTTAGCACATGCAATATAACTCAAAACAAGTAACAATTCCTCTAGATTTTAACAACACAAGTAAGTTGATCTACACTCTAAGCATGCATGAAATGAACACAAGTATTTTTGGTCAACATGACCTTGGATAAAACCCCTCCGAGGAAAACCAATTTGGAATGGAAGTATACATAAGTGGTGTCTAAAGCATGAGATACAACAAGTACATGAAACAAATGAACCTGATATAAAGACAACCTCTCTCAAGATGCTATACAAGTCCAAGAAGGTGAATGTGCCCTAGCATGGTGCACCCTTCTCCTTTGTTGCTCAATTCCACTGAAGTGAAGCACCCTTGACCTTGGATGCTCTAAAAAAGAATCCCTTGCACACAAATGTGCTCTGTGTGTTGCCTCTCCACTGAATCAAACAAATCTGACTTCCTCCAACTGTAGTTCCTCCCTGCTAGGTGTGCACCCTCCTTTGAGCAAGTGTGATCACCACTAAATAATAGTCTCTAGCTATCATAGCTCCTCCATGAATAGAAGCGTCCAAGCTGCCCTCTTCCAATGCCTCTAACCTCATGCTCCTCCTCAAGCTCTCTAAGTGAACATAAGAGTGAATGAGCCTCCTTTTGCCCTATGTGCCTCTCTTAAGGAATCATAAGAAAACCTAAAAAGATCAATGGCTAGGATCAATCCAAGCCATATCTAATCCATAGTTGAGATCTCCTCAAAAAGAATCTCAACTCAAAACCCATTTTGGGTTAAGTTTCCATAGTTCACTTTATGTCCCCCAATTCACCCACAAAGTGAATTAATAGTCACTTTTCACTCAAGTGACAAATTTCACCGTTTTGACTTAGGAAAATGTCAAAGTGAAATTATACATAAAGTATAAGGCACAATGAGTCAAATATTTCCCTCTTGTGGTTAGAGACCCACAACCACAAGGGTGCCACTTCCCGAGGTACACCAAAACTCAACAGAAAAGCCCTTTGATCTATACTTCATAAGGTACCAATATAAATATGCATCTTTTCTTTGTTTTCTTGCAAATGCTATCCGACAAACTGTATTAAATGTTGCTAGTGTAACTGTAAACACATGGACACTGAATAGTAATAGGCTCTTTGATCAACTTTGGTATTGGAGCGCCTAAGTTCCCTTAGTGAATTTTCCTCCAGATGCAGTACTAGGTGAAGCTCTGGAATACACAAACCTGCCTTTCATCAAAACATTCACTGATGCCTAGCCTTTCCCTAAGGTGTAGAACATGTGGATTCTCAAGCTCCCCCTTGCTCTAAGGATCTAAGATCATCCTTCTCAAGAAGAGTTCTTTTCACAGGTCATTAGCTAACAAGGAAGAAAAATCCAACAGATTTCAATATGGACCTTGATTCGTTAGTGCCAACAGTTTATATCTAAACAAGTGGCGGATTAGCTTTGACCAAACAGTTTTGCAGTCCCAATTTGGGTTCTCCTCTTCTATTTCTTCCAGATCATCTCTAAAAAGGAGAAATCTTTGAACTAATTGTTAGGTTAATCTTGACTTGTCCAAGGGTAGTTAGGCTAACTTTGATTCGGTTAACTGTAGGTCGTTTATTGGCCAATGGTATTTCATAATACGAAGCCTACTTAAGGCCTGATGAATTCCATTGTAAAGTGGCTTGAGTTGACTAGCTGGGCTGGATTGGCCAAGGGGAATAGAAGATATCTTTGAAGGTTGGTTTTCCCAGTAAGGGTTTCCAGGGTAAATCCTATGTGTATGGTGCTTGTTGGACTGTTTGATGTTTCTCTCTCTGTGCGATTATAATATTAATAAGCAACACAGACATGAATGATGATAATATATCTCACACAAGGATTTGTATGGAGGCAGCCCTGAATAAAAATTTTACCTGAAGCTATAAACTTGAAATTCCTGGAAATGGGACTATGAACAAATGTCATTCAATGTAATTGGTTTTATGTATAGAAACTTTGCAAAAGATTACAGTGAACCCAAAAATGCAGCAGCAAATCGAAGCAAAAAAATAATCCAATGAACAAAACAAAGATGGCAAAGGTTTCATCTCAGCCAAAAGATGCATGGCAAGAAAGTCCAGATGAGATGAAAAGAAAAAGGGAAATCGGACTGTTCAATGGGTCAAGTCATTGAAAATTCTAGAGAACCTGACAGATTCATTGCCAGAGTGCAAAAATGCTAAAACTAGAGAACTCGAAAAGTTACCCAGGGGGGAGAAGAGCCGCCAGTAGAATGAAGACGTAGAGCCTTCAAAAGGAAAATTTATGCATGATCACTTGTACAAGAAAGAAGCTGTACCAAAGCAAGAAATTCCAAAAGACTAAGCCACCCATTATCTTGGAAAGCCATCTAGAGGAACTGGTAAGAAAAGAAATTCCAGGCAAAACTGGATATCAGATGGAGGAGCTTCAATACTACACTGATGCCAAAAGCAAATCACAGTGAAGAAAGGTGATTACCTTATACACCACGAATTGGATCTTGGTGGGGCACTTCAATCTCATTTCAGACCCATCAGAGATGAAAGGTGGCTTTTTTGCAACAGGTCCTTCTAGAGAGTTTATGAAAGACCTGGTATACTCATTTAACTTGGTCGATCTCAAACACATAAGAAAGATCTACCTGGACAAACAAAAGGAAAGGGAAGGCCTTTTATTGCTAAAAGATTGGACATTGCTTTTAATGGAATCATATATAGATGATAACCATGGAGACGAGGAATCTTCCGAATCCTATCTCTGATCATAAACCAAATTATATTGATATAAAGTGGCAGGACTATGAACATTCCATCCCCTTCAAGTATAGTCTACATTGATTCCATCTTGAAATTTTTCTCGATTGGATTAAAAATTCTGGGAATACTCCAATCTCTGCTCTAGATCAGCGTATCATATATGGAAGATAAAAATCAAAAGCTTAAAGTTGGAGATAAAGGATTGTGTAAGGCAAAATGTCAAAGGCAAAGGGGAACAAAAGGCCTGGATTGGGAAACTAGATGAAAATGAAAAGATGATCGAGCATGAAGGCCTTTCAGCCAAAAACTATTAATCCAGAATTCTTTGGGAAACTAGAAGAAATAAAAAAGATGATCGAACATGAATACCTTCAGCCAAAGCATTAGCATTTTGAATTAACAGTTCTTTGCATAGAAGAAAAAAGAATCATATAGCCGATATTATCAGAGAAGATGAACTTTTCTCCAGGAACCTTCTTTCATAAAAATGGAGGCAAACGACTATGTCCTTGAACTTCACCGAAACCAAGTGGATAGGGAAGAATCCCAAGAACTTTTGCTGCAAAGCACATCCCAACCGTAACAAATGAAGCAGAAAATGAGATCTTAATGCAGCCAATCACACTAGATGAACTACAGAAGACTATTCTCTGTGAAGGAAGATAAAATGATACATGGGATGTTATTCATAGAGTGATACATAAAGACATTAAGGTAATTTATAAGACAAAAAACATATCAAGAACAATAATTTTATTCTTTTTAGCCAGTCCTGGTGTATAGAAAATATGCCAAACCCAATATATTTAAGTTTTGAACCTTTCTTAACCTCAATCACATATTTCTTTAAGGAACATAAACTATTAGCGAATGCAAAGCATCTTCTTGTAAGGATAACACAACTAAACATGAATAATATTTAAATATGTTAATGGAGTCCATTAGCGTGCACAATGAATGTGGAATGACAAATGCAACTCTAATATCTTATCTTATGAATAACATGTTGCTAGTAAGTGTCTATGTATGTATGTATATGTGTTGAATCTGTAAACGAATGTGAATGAAGATATGCCAAATAACAATGAAAAGACTTGTAAACCTTTCACCAATGATTGCATGAAGTAAAGAGCATGAAACTATGTTGATTGAGTGCAATATGACAAACCCTAATGGCTGAAGATATAATTATTACAACAATGACTATGAATGCTTTGGAATGAAGATGCAAACACAAAATCCTAAAGCTAACACAAATCGTTAGAGAGAGAGAGAGAGATAAACTAGGGTTTTGGATCACTTGCAAATGAGAAGGACTAGTGTCGTCTTGAATCCTTGGACATATGGAGTCAATGCAACACCTTTAATGGAGGCTAAAAACGAGAAGACTTGAAGAATTAAAACCCTAGGACTATACCATCATAAGCCTATGTCAATCTTCTAGGAACAAACGCTAAGGTTTATACAATCATAAACCATAGGTGTCGTCCTACTTCTTCTAGTGCGTCTAGCAGGGAGATAAAGTGAACTAGGTTAAACCCTAGACTTTAACCAAGCAAGAGACAAGGTTAGGGGGATGTACAATCACAATCCCTAACTTGACCCTATAGATGCTTCAACAAATTTAAGATGGACAAACAAGAAAAGGGGATAAACAATCTTAATCCTTCCTTGGGGTTTCTAACAAAAATAGTTCGAGGAAACAAGATAACATGCAACTATTAATCATCTAATAGAGCATTCACCAAAATATACCAAGAACAGACACTTAAAATTGGAAAGAACACTTACTATGCCAAGTTGCTATGCATGAGGAAACCCTAGTTTCATGAAAATCCACCAAGACAAGAGAAAGCATCCACAATATCACTCCAAAAGTGCACGCATAAGAACTCCATAAGAAGACAAGTAGCCATGATTCTCCACAAGTGCGAGTTGTGATTTGGAAAATGAGGAGCGCTAGCCTCTTTATATGAGGCAACCCTAGTGCTACAACCCTAAAAAAGCCCCTAAAACATAAAATATCAATGATACAAGTTGGATAGGTCATGGTTGAACCCCAAAATAGCCTCAAACATAAATAAAACATGCTAATACACCAAAACTTCCCCTTAAAAGTGACACGTGTGAGTGTAGGATGCCACAATGAAGGTGATGTTGTGCTCTAGAAGGGTGCAAGGGCCTCCAAAGGCCACGTCTTGTCATCAAAAGGTGCAAAGCATGGTGAAAAGTCACACCTCATCAAAGGTCACATCTCATCGTCAAAGGACCCCAACTCATCATTAAAATGGATGCCCTAGTGGTATGGTGGCCCTACCATCATAGCACATGAAGTCATCATCAATATGCTCAACGTCCAAGGTGGAAAAAGCCAATGTCCAAGGTGAAAGGAGGGTCCATCATCTCTCCAAGGGGTGTCCAATCATCTCCAAGTGCAAAGTCCTCAAGCCAAATCCTATCGTGGCTCCAGGGTGCACTGTCCAAAGTGTGGGCTTCTTGCCTACCTAATAGCCAATCTGACCATATCTGCAATATCTGAGCTCATTTGTCCATTGTCCAAGGTCCAGGAAGTATGAAAAAGTGTCCCAAGGTGTGTCTAGTCATCATATGGCCCAACGCTTTGCATCAAATGTGCAACGTCCTCCAAAGGACCATGTCAAGGTGCACATGACCAAACAAGGCCTGTAGAATCAGGTAAAACCAACAACTACAAGATACCATAGCCATTAGAATCATACAAAGTAAGCCATCAGTTAATACAAAAGCCACATAAGCAATTCACATTAGGTATCTTCTTCAGACTTCACATTAGCTCAAGACTTTATGCAATTTGACAAGTTTAAGCATGGTAGAACCATCAAAAGGTCCTATTAGATGTGTGCCAGTACCCAAGTAGAGGGATATTTCCCGAGAAACCTATCAAAGTGCAAGTATGGTGAATGAAATGGTTGGGGTTACTTCATGGTGATGGAGTCATTAACATGCAAGGTATCGTGCTTGGTCCATTTCCATGAGCGCCTTTGTAGAGGGAGCGCTTGCTGCTTGAGATACCTTTTATTCGGCAGTGTGTGTATTAGGTGTGGCAGTACCCAAGTAGAGGGATATTTCTCGAGAAACCTATCAAAGTGCAAGTATGGTGAATGAAACGGTTGGGGTTACTTCATGGTGATGGAGTCACTAACATGGAAGGTACTGTGCTTGGTCCATTTCCATGAAGCGCCTTTATAGAGGGAGCCCATGAAGCGCCTTTGTAGAGGGAGCGCTTGCTGCTTGAGATACCTTTTACTCGGCAATGTATGTATTCTAAACCCCTTTTCTTGCTTTTTGACATTCTTTTTATGCATTGCAAGTCCCCTTTTCAAGTTTCAAGCACTTTATTATTTCTTTTCTTTTCTTACTAGGATTGAGTCCTTTTAATTGATATGCATTCAGTGCATTAGGACTAGGGGCAATCGCCCCATAGTGAGTGGGCAAAGCTCAAGCTGACCTTTGGCTTTTGACTTGGTCATTTAATATCCCATTATTTCTTCTTTCTTTTATAACATGCTTTCTTTTTCTTATTCATTTTTTCTAGCAATTACATCAACATCAACATCAATGTTCTAGCCCTTCTTCTATTAGGAAAATGAACCATGGGCCTTTTTGGTGTACATGTAACAGCCATTACTGAAGTTTAGTACATTGTGGAAGGCCCTAGGATGGAAAGTGTTAAGTATGGGGGGAGCGGTACATTACCCCTATCAAAGCTTGTGTTAAGTATGGGGGGAGCGGTACATTACCCCTATCAAAACCTCCCAGTAGTACACTTGTTCCCCAAGAGTGACAATGTTGGACTAGGACACAAATGATGGCCACCAAGGTGAAACAAAACAAAAAACATAACTTCCAAGCTTATGATTCATTACCCGACTTCAACCCATGATCCTCACCTAAATGCCTAATGCATTAAATATGACACTTTACATGAAACAATGACTAGTGTACCTCGTGTGTGCTGGACCAACATCATTGGATGAACAATGTTGATCAAGTGCAATGAGATGGGTTGGATGAGGGTGAAGGCATCTGAGGGGCTGCTGTCTGTGGAGAATATTGATCATCATCATCATCATCAGGATCACTGTCTTCATTGCGGGCCATGAGACATGATCTCATGTCCTCTAGTTACCCCTAGGTGAGAGGGGGTAACAGGGCAGAATATCAGATTTATAAAAGATCTATAGCTGAAACATACTGTAGGGGTAAACACGGTAATAGAAAGAGAGATTGTGTACAAACTCTCAATATTTACCAACCCAAAAGAAGTTTTGTGATGAACAAAGAGAACCATACAAACTAAGTAGACATCATTTGCCAATGGATAATACTGCCAGATCAACATCCATTGCATTGGGACAAAATCTAGTAATACTTATGATGGGGAGGTACATAAATTCAGACAAACAGCAGATCCCGACATAGTTCATTTGTATAAACTACAAAAGGGACCAATCCTTGCCAGCCTGGATACCATCACCAAATTTCAACCAAAAAGTTAATAACGGACATCTCTGAGATTGCAAATACTTCATATATCCCTAATGAAGTTTTTCCGTGCCAACCCCAGGTAGTGGAAATCGGCTAGCAAATGATTCAACTTGGCTTTTGAGATCAGAAATGCTACTTTGTTTCTGGAAATCATCTGACTCAATAAATTCTATAAAATCTTTCAATTTTGTGCCCTGCACAAAACTCTTAGCTTCAATAGCTATCTGCACTCCCTCGTGTATCAAATCTGCAACCTTAATGAAATCATTCTCAAGAAACCCACGGGTGGTCAAGGCAGGAGTTCCTATACGAATACCACCGGGAACCATAGCACTTTTATCACCTGAAAATGCAAGACGTGAAGGTAAGCTTTATCATCTCAGAGGAAGAGAAACCGGTGCCTCACCTACATAAACATATAAAGTGAAATTCTTCTAACCTGGTACAGAGTTCTTGTTGAGTGTGATAGAAGCACATTCCAAAACCTTCTCTACTCTTGCACCATCAATGCGCTGTCCAATCATTACCAAGGCCAATAACGTATAGCATATTTCATTAAAGCAGCTGAATCTAATAAAGAGAAACATATAAGCATGCCAATTGGTCCAGCATATATACAGATGGTGCTTACCAAGGGCCTTAAATCAACTAGAACTAGGTGATTGTCACTACCACCAGACACCAGATTGTAACCAAAATCCATTAGCCTTTTTGCAAGGGCTCGACAATTTGCTACAACCTGCCAAAAGTATTGCACTTTAATCAGAAACAACAGATATTCACATAATAATTCATATGAATGAATGTCACGGAAACTTAGATATGTGAGGGCTATCGCCTATACCTGTTGTTGATAAGCCTTGAACTCTGCAGTAACAGCCTGCTTTAAACAAACAGCCAGACCTCCTATGGTATGGTTGTGTGGCCCTCCCTAAAGAGACACAAATGATACCATGTATATATTAGAAACACAGCGATATAAAATTTATAAATCCAACATTATGATATTTACTGAAACAGGGAAAGAATAGAAGATGGAGGAAAAGAGAGAATTCAAATTTCATATTGACCTGTAACCCTGGAAAAACTGCATTGTTGATAGCTGCCTCTAGGTCAATCCCCAATACTGTTTCCTTCTTGAAGAATATCATGCCTCCTCGAGGACCTCGTAAAGACTGAAAATAAAGTTCCCCCAATCCAAAAAAAAATCAGAGTGAAAAACACCAAAAGCAAAACACAAAAAAACAATTGCCAGTCAATTCAAAATGAAACAAGACAAGCAATAAGTGATGAGACTTGTCATAATTTCTCCTTGATATGATCAGAAACAGAAACAGCATAAATAAATGGAAAACGAGGAAATTCAGAGTGCAGATAGGACCAAATACATAATGAAAGGTTACACTTCTTGGCCCTAAAATCATGGAATGTATTAATAATAGACCCAAACAGATACATTCCTCTCATATAATCAGATTTTTAAATCCAAAAGGTGAACTGCAGAGCATCGACTCACCTTGTGTGTTGTAGTCGTCACTACATCACAGTAGTCAAATGGATTGGTCATTACGGAAGCAGCTATAAGGCCACTTATGTGTGCCATGTCCATCATTAAGTATGCCCCAACTGTGTCGGCAATCTTCCAAACAACAAAATTTTAAGTTCGTATTAAATAAAATATAAAAATCCAAAAGTAGAACATACTTCATAGTAGTAAAACAATGAAACATATTAACAAAGCTCTGTTGAAAATATAACATTTCTGGAAAGAGAACTTTTAAAAGATGTCTTTTTAAGGTCCCAGCTATAATACCTGCCTCATACGAGGGTAATCAAAGTCTCGAGGATATGCACTAGCACCAACAACGATGATCTTGGGCCTAAAAAGACTAGCAGTCTTCTCAAGCATTTCATAGTCAATGAGTCCTATTAGCCAAAAGAACAAACACCAACATTTGCCCTTGATCACTTCCCCTAAAATCCGGTTCAATGTTTGTTACTTCTAGAACTGTTTGTCTTTATTACTAATGGGCTGACCAAGCAACCTTACCTGTGCACTCATCCAGGCGGTATGGCATGGATTCAAAGTAAATTGATGTAGCAGATACTCGCCTCTTTGCAGTCATGAATCCATGAGACAGATGTCCTCCATGTGGCAGGTCCAAACCCTGAATGTTATGCAACAATTCAAAGCAAATTTTGAATTTTCACATGTTATATGCCCAAAAAAGGGGATAAAAATCTCATCAAAGGTCTGAATTTCAGGCCAGACACAAACACACCATAATGCGATCATGTGGTTGGAGAAGAGCTGTGTAGACAGCAAAATTAGCAGGGGACCCAGATAATGGTTGAACATTAACACCCCATGCACTACTGTCAAGATGGAATGCTTCCAGGGCCCTCTTCTGGCAAAGCCTCTCACTCTGATCAATGAATTCATTGCCAGCATAGTATCTGCACGGCGTCAATCCCAAACCAACACAATCACTAATAAATATAGAAAAATTCCAAAAACTATATCCTTGATTGAGATAGCATATTTTTCAGCAAAACAATTTCTATTGATCAAAAAACAGATACTGATACTCTTCAGCCCCTGGAACATCTCTAGGTCCCAACATTATAAAGTTGAACTCAGAACCCAGTAGGAAGATTTCGAACCTCCAAAGTTACTAAAAAGTGTAGAACTAAAACCAAAAGAAATTTTCTTTGATAAGAAAAAATAGCAAAGCAACAAGTAAAAGTTACCAAGCAGTTCAGACACCATCATTATTATCATATTATGACTGTGCCAGTCTCTACATTCCAAGTCACTTTAGGCACTCACCTCTTACCAGGGAGGCCTTCTGAATACTTGTTTGTTAGGCATGATCCAACGACTTCCATCACTGCCCGAGATGTAAAATTTTCGGAAGCGATAAGTTCCAAGCCTCTGAACTGCCGCTGCTTTTCTTGCTCAATTATTGCATGCATTTCAGGATCAAGTTCACTCAAAGGAAGATCTACAAAGTCCTGCTTGCCCTCTGCGAGAAGTGATTTATAAATTAACTACAGAAATGTAATATATTTATTGCCCTCAGTTAAAGAAGTTGGGTTCGACCAGAGCATTATTGTTATTGGGGCCTATACTTTCTGTATACAGAGTAATCCTAGAGGGATCCAGATTGAGACCATTGTTTGGCAAATCATTGAGTGACTCGCTAACTCAACCCCAAATATAACTAGAACTAAGATATTTGCAACGGAAAATGAAGATAAGCATCATATGATTAACAGCCCATTTCACACATGAATCTGTTAAACAATTCTGCCAAGATAAGTCGAATTAAATTCAACCATTCTCTATGTTTTTTCTCACTTTTTTTGAAATGCCCATTGTGATCAATGGTTGTTATTCTGATTTAGGTCAGTTCACACAAACTGTTTATGTAAGATAAATTTGACATACAGCAATTACAAATATCTTGAAGGGTTCATTAACAAAGCAAAAATTCATGCAAAAGTTAGTCAAAATCAGTGGTTATCAATTTATGAAAAAATACCCATTCAAAACGTATCTTACTTAAACAGCCTCTGTAAAGTAGCCCTTAATTCATCTTGAAGTATGTAGAAACAGCCTCTGTAAAATGCCCCTTAAATCATCTTGAAGTATGTAGGGCAATTTCTTCCGGTCTGTAAGAGTGTCATTTATGTATTTAAGAACATTTAGGTATTCAGGTTTTGTCCTAAAGTAAGTCAGACATCATTTCATATAATTTCATCACATTGAGAGAGAATTTTTTCACTGTATTACATCTGAATGGCGAACCACAAATACTCACCAGGGAAGTTGCAGGGTTGCGCTGGTACCGATGGTGAAGGCTTTCCCATTGTCAAGCTTGATCTGATACAAAATAATTTATATGATGGACAGGACCTGGAACCTCGACATTTACTGCTCCTCTGCTGCCAGGTAGCCCCCAAAACTCGTGAA
>JZKD02S1707482.1:117104-127517 GCA_000966675.3 Picea glauca
TATAGCCTTACAAGATGAAATCTAGATCCTTGAAAGATGGATCAGATTTACTAAAAATAGTCAAATCAAAACATATATAACAAGTGTAGGATGAGATCCTATAAAAATGGATCTATAATGGAAAATCAAAAACAAAATAGGAAAGGTCCTATTTAATGATTTCTAAAAATAGAAGATTGCTGATGAAGTGCAGTTTTAGCCTCCCAAGGCTGTTTGATTTGGTCCTCCAAAGATAAAATTCGAATTGGGTGATCTGTCATTTGATCCCTATCATTTTGCCCTTGAAAATGACCAAATCTAGTCAAAAAATTCCCTTTTGACTTTCATCTCCAAGAATGGCCTTCAGATTTTGATTTGATAATTCATAACCAGCTTATTGAAGAAGATTTCAAACCATTCAAACCCAAAAAATCTCGATCTGGGCAAAAATTCGGTTATTCTGGCCATGATAGGCTTTCACCAGCTAATTTACCCGAAAATATGCTACTTAGCTGGTGAAAGGCGGAGCTTTCACCAGCTAACTAGTTATAATTTTGCCTTCTGCGCTGGTGAAAGCGCAGATTTTTTCAAAATCAAATTTCTCAGTCATGGAGAGTCCGTTTTGCATGCTTAAATAGTCGATCGACATATACAAATCCTAAGATTTCCAATGGTTCTTTCAAATCTGCATTTGGATCTTGGGAATCTAGTCAAATATTCCTTGCAATATTAGGCATCATTCTTTCAAAAATGCCAGTGCATTTTTGATCGCTAACAGGTTCTAAACCCACAAAAGTCCCTAATTTATCCCCAATTACTTCCAAGGCCTCTCTAGTCCAAAGGGCCAGTGGGAGGCCTAGTAGTATAGCCCATACCTTCAGTTGGGAGAAAAGTTCATGGTCTGGGTCAAATTCTACTATTGAGGGCTTAAGCACCAGGCCTAACAACCCCCACGACCATCTACCGCTCAACAAATTTTCTCTATCTGCTGTTGATTTGCAAAGAAAGGAATTCCATCCTTTAGCTAGAACGTGGGATTCTAGTGCATACCCTAGAACTGAGGTCAAAGTTTTTTCTAACCAAGATTGCATGGCCTAATGTCCAAGTTTCTTACTAGTGAACCTTCAAACTAGAAGTTTTTCATGGAAGTTGGCTATGTTCACAACGTCTAGGTCTTCCCCTATGACCATCTTCACTTGTTCGCACTTTTCTAGTATACACTTTGCTATCTTCTTTGCGAGACCTTTCAGATTCTTCTCCTGGGTGCACAAAGGAGATGGAATTGGTCTGTGTTTCATGCTTCTACATGGGATGGAAGGGAGAACTTGCTCTGAAAATTCTGAACCCGAGGTTATGTCCTTAGCTTTGGGTGCAACTGTTGAGAATCTCTTAGAAAGACTGTTAACCAAGCCTCCACCTTCCTCGTTTCTTCCATCCTTCACATGCCCATGAGTAAAGTCCCTACCCTCCCGATTTGAAATGTGAATAGATTGTAGTGAGAGGGGGGAATGAATTTCCCAATTCAATAATTCCTTGAGGGAAGGGAAGGCTAGACCATGTGATGGACTTGGCTCATAGTTCACCTCCTCCTTAGAAACAACCATATGTCTTCTCCTAGTGCCAGAGCCTAACCTCAGATGCGAGACGTGGCAGGAGCACGAGCGTAACGCCGACTGGAGGTGACAGGGGAAAGGGATTAGGGTACATGGCACATGTTAGGGCTGCCAGAAAAAATGAAGCTTTAGACGGACAAGGGCAACAGAAAGGGGAAGGGAGAGGGACTGTGGCCCTAGACCCCGAGCTTAAAGGCCCATGGCCATATGCGCACTCCTCCATATGAAAACCACAGACTCCCACCTTCAACTAATCTACTATAAGTTAAAAATATATATCCAATTTTGTAAAGTTTAGTTATTTTTAAAATTTGGTTTGTTTATTTTTAATTTTTTTTGAATTTGAATTTAATTTATTTTGTAGGGGCTTAAACTTTCTTTAATTTACTTTAATTTTATGTTTTCATTTTTATTTATATTTTTTTCTACTTGTTATTTTTTTTAATTGTATTTTAGATTTTGTGTTAAATATCATTTTTTTATTTTAATTTTTTTAGGATTGTTTTTTAATTTTTTTTAATTTGTCTTTTAAGGKTTTTTTTTTTTTCAATTTTTTTGCTTTAAATTTTTGTATTTTTTTCTTTAAATTATGTGTTTTAAGTATCATTTTTAATTTTTGTTTCCCCMAAAATTAAAATTTTACTTTTTTTTTTTTAAAGTTCATTTTTAWWTWTTTTTATTAAAAAATCGCAATTTGTATTATTTTTCAACACAMATTGTTTTTTTTTTCTTTATTTYCAAAAGAAAATTTGTYTTTTTCCTTAAATTAAAGAATTTGTTTAGGGGTATTTTTTTTCCCATTTAATCATTTTCTTGATAGAAATTATTAATAAATAAATAAATTAATTGATAAATAAATTATCAAGTTATAACACTTTTATATTTAGGAGTCAATTTTCAGTGTTTTATTTGTGGTGGTGCCAATGGTTAAGGCCACAGTTTCAGTTAGGTCATAGTTTTAACTCAGAAAAAAAGAAGTGGTGCCAGTGGTCAAGGCCACAGTGTCAATTAGATCATAGTTTTAACTAAAAAAAAAAGTGGTACCAGTGGTCAAGGCCATAGTTTCATTCAGGTCATAGTTTTAACTCAAGAAAAAGGTGGTGTTGGTGGTCAAGGCCACAATTTCAATTAGGTCATAGTTTTAACTCAATTTTTTTTTTGCAGCTAGTGGTCAAGGCCACAGTTTCAATTAGGTCAAAGTTTTAACTAAAAAAAAAGTGGTGCTACTGGTAGCATCACTTTTTGATTTGAGGGTCAATTTCATGGTTTTGCCAGGGTTATTTTTGTAATGTAAAGGGTGTGGTTTCAAACAAGTTTCAATTTTAACCACCTCCAAAAAAAGGGTGCTACAGGGAGCACCAATTTTTGAAACAAGGGTAAAAATGTGACCTTTAAAAAAATGAGAATTATGGAGAGATCATATTAAGTTGGTAACTTTGTTACCTTTCAAAACACCTTGACTCCTTGCGTTACTCATTAATTTACTCAACCCTTCCACCACCAAGAGAAAGAGGAAAGGGGAGAGAGGGAATCCTTGACAAAGCCCCCACGAGACTCCAAATAATTTCTAAGGGGACCTATTTATCAGTGCTGCGAAGGAGGAAGATTGGACGCACTCCATAATCCAATTGACTATAGCTAGGTTGATCCCTATTTAGACTAAGACCAAACAAAGAAAGGTCCAAATCACTTTTTCGTAGGCCTTAGAGAGATCTAACTTTAGTAGGATTGAGGAAATTTTATAATTTTTAATAGAGTGCATTGCCTCTTGAGCTAGAGCCACCACATCATGGATTTGATGATTAAAGAGAAATCCAAACTGTTTCTCAGAGATGAATTCATTGATAATAGGTTTCATCCTATTTGCTATGATTTTTGAAACCATGTTGTGCACCACGTTGTGGCATGAGATTGACTGATAGTCGTCAAAGGAGACTGCATCCTTTTTTAAGAAATAAGGGCTAAAAAATTTGAGTTCATCACTCCCAAAAACTTTCCACTATGTTTAGATTCCTAACCACCTTCAACAAATCTTCTTTCAACAGATCGAAAAAACCAATATAAAATTCAATTGAAAAATCATCCAAGCCAGGGATTTTACCTTTCTTCATGGAGAAGAGGGTTGCCTCCARCTCAACCTCTGATACCTYARCTTCTATCGCTTCGTTCATCTCTACAGAGAAGACCTCARGAATTTTTCTTAGAACTTCCAACATTTCCATGATAGGGAAACCAACCGACTCCTTGAAAAGAGAGTTGAAATGAGTCCTAGCTATTTTTTTTCCTCAAAAGTATTGACAAGACTTYTATCTTGATTAGATATCTCCCATATAGTATTGAKATTCTTCCGATGGTTGGCATAATTGTGAAATAATTTAGTGTTATTGTCCCCTTTATCTAACCAAACYGGTCGGCTTCATAACCTCCAAGAAACTTCCTCTTTAGCCAAGCGAACTTGTCTAAGATCAATCATAGMCTTCAAAGAAACCACCTCCTCATCAGAGAAAAGTCCTGAACTATTGGCTTTGAATACAGATTCAACTATTGGCTTTGAATAAGGATTCCATATTGAGTTCAGTCCCTTTAAGGGTTGCATGAGAACATTGATTAAAAATAGTCACCCACTCTTTCGTAAACATTTTAACCTTCTAGAGATTGACATGGAATTGTTGCATGTATGACATTCCTGCATCATTACGAAGGTGGGTCCAATTAGAAAAAAACTATTTTTCTTTAATCTTCTTCGAATATCCAAATATGATTGAATTTTAGTGGAGCTAGAGGGTGTCACTCTTTTGGTTCTAATTTCAAAAATATGGGAAGGTAGTCTTATAGGCTTCCGAAGCCTATCCAATCTTTCAAAGACCAGAAACATTCAATCAAGGGTTCAGATATCAAGAATCTATCCATCCACTTAGACACCCCTTCATCCCCTTTCCTCCCATTTCTCCAAGTAGGGGCGATCTTGGGTGGCTCAAGATCAACCAAATGACTTTCTTATAAAGGGTGCCCGAAAATTCCCTCCAGTGGGTCCCTGCAGGGATGCCCCCCTAGACTTATCTAAGTGATAAGGTAAAATTAAGATCATCCCTTAGGATGATCTTATCACCAAGGAGAAAATCATAGGACAACAATTCATCCCAAAAGGGTTGTTTGTATATATAGGGTCCATAGATATGGATAATATAGAAGGAAGAGGCTAGGTCCTGAGCTTCCATCTCCACCATAATACCATAGTTTAAAAAAGAGGTATAAGGATCCTTTAGGTTAGGGCTCCATGCTATCACAAGGCCCCTAGAATGACCTTTTGAGTCAAGGGAGCAGAAAGACCAAAATTTCAACCAGGGGGAAAGAGCCTCCATGGCCCTTATGCATACACATATAGTTTCTTTTGGTAAAATTACATCCAGAGAATAAGATTTCACTGGTCTTTGGAGGTCTATCATCTTGAGGGCACCCCCCACCCCACAAACATTAAAATACATGCAAATCATGGCTTACCTTTTATACGGACATTGCCTACTCTAAGGGACAAAGTAATAGTGGCTTGCTTACCACGTCTAATTTATTTCTTCACTGAGCCAAGGAAAGATGAAGTTTATGTCTCGTTAGGGAGTCCGCTGATTTTTCCAGGTAAATGCCTCTGATGATGGCCCCATCCTCTTTCGATTTCAAGTGGGAACAAAGCATATAACCAGAAGAGAACGAGGGGATAGACTGCCTTGTAATTTCAAAAGCTTATGAGGTTGCATGATGACCTTGAAAGACTTCTCCTTTTTCGATCTTCGTACCAGAGATGGGGGGAACATATGAATAAGAGGTAATCCCTATCAGCTGAGCCTTGTCGGATGACAAAGAAAAAGTTGATGTCATAACGTCTAGGAAGAGACAAGTGGGGGGAGACCTAGATTCAAAAGGGACCAACAAAACAAGGCTTTCTAAAGGTCTAGGGATACCAAAATTTTCCAAGACTTATATAATAGAGGGAGGGGAAAGGTATCAGAAGGACTTACCTTGGATATCCTTTGGAGGATTATTTGAATAAGGAATAGACTTCAACTCTAGAACTAGCGAGCTTGAGATATTTGACGAAGAATGAATTGCCGATATGGATTCCTTAGGATGTTTTCCCTCTTCTCTAAAAATCGATTGCAAAGCCTTGGGATTCCAAACTTTCTTGGAAGGCACCTTCAATCAAGAGGGCACACGACAACTATCCAAAGTATGCCCAACTTTATGGAAGCCAAAACATCGAAAATGAATATGCCAATAGTCTATCTTATGAACCCAAGAGAAATCATCGACAACCAAATCATTATTCAAGAAGACATTACTTTATGTCAATATATACCTACACCTAGGCCCGTCAGGGGTCCTCTTTGGTATTCTAATCATTCTCCAACCTAATAAATCTACCCACTTTATTATCAATGAACTCCAGGATTTTTTCATGCCAAAGACTCATCGAGAGCCCCAAGAGGATAACTCATGATATTAGAGAAGATACATGCTCATGCTTGTGGTTAAAATGGACTCCTCATTCCTTTAACACAAAACCCGAGGGGCCCCATCTCCAGTATAGCTCAAGAATCAAGTGTCAAATATTTGAAAAGGAAACAAATCCATTCTCTAACCAAGACATGAAAAATCAACATGTATCCAATGACTGGAGTCCGAGACTTGTCTAACCAGTGCTTCAAAATCTCGGGGAAAACATACTTACCATAGAAGTGGTCGACCGTTGCTTTCCCCATAAAATCCAAATATTTTCCCACTGGGACTCTTCTCCTAACACCATCCTTATTTTTTCCTCTAATAACCCAAAACAATGACTTACTTTACTTTCATACTAGTATCCGAAAACATCAATTTACCTTCCTTTTACACTCCTTTTACACTAATGCCCAAAAATAATAGTTTACTTTCCTTAATATTAGAACAAAAAACTTTCCTTTCACATTTTCTTTTTCCACAAATGGTGATTAGACTCCATAATTAGGTTTTAGGGAAAAATCAGGGTGAGGGAAAATTAACAAAAGTCACATGATAGGTAATTATTCACTTAATTTTGTCCCATCTTGTTCCTTAAACCCTAATTAAACATTAGGAGTACCTTTTATCCCAATAAATCACTATTGTACCCCTTTCTTCGCCTAATAAGGTCTTAGGACTTCTTAGGATAACTTATCTAGGTTTGGTTATCCATATTGAATTGAAGTCAATCTTAAGAGTATGATTCCACAATAATATTAGTATCCATTCAAGCCGCTCCCAACATTTGACCTAGGTCAGTTTGGGTTACGAGATCAACATTCCTATAATTCAATGCCTTTTCAATATCAATTTTAGTTTCATAGGATCCATGCACAATATAAACAAAGCATTACACATTTCAAGGTAACCACATCATAATGATAGCAAGATAACCCCATCATGTTAAACAAAGAAATTATAGCAAGGTAACCAAATTATGGTAAACAAAGAAATTCACATACATCTCATAACACATCTTATCTTAATCCATTATGTTATGTGATGATAACATATTTCTCTAATGTAACATAGGAACTTTGAATTGGTAATATCTCATAATGTTTGTAACAAGAAATCAACTAAAGTTATAGCTAGATGATCAGAATAAACAAGGAAAAAACTGGGATGCTACAATTCCTCCCCCCTTAGAAGGGTCATGTCCCCAAATATGAATTATCTACAAACAAGTAAGGGTAAAGTCCCCTAATCTCATGATTTAACTCCCATGTGCCAACTACCTCTAAATAGTGTTGCCATCTAACATTGACCTAATCAATAAATCTACTCCATAAGTGTTGTTTCTTAGTTTTGGTGATCATATGGGGCTTTGTGAGGAACTCCCATATGTCCTTAATCTATATCATATAAAAATTCAATACATGGTTTGGATTAGGTACACATATCTTAATTAAGGACACATGAAATACGTTGTGAATGTTTAGGTGTGGTGGTAAGGCCAATTTGTAAGATACTACATTGATCCATGCCAAAATCTCAAAAGGTCCACAATATCCTGTGCCAATTTCCTCCATTTATCCAAACATAATGAACTTCTTTTTTGCTTTACTCAAAGAAAATATTTCTCACCCTCTTGGAAATTTTGTTCATCCTTTTCTTATTGGCATATTTTTATTATTTATCCTATGTAGTCTTCAAGATTTGTTGCACTTGCTCTACTATGGTTTTATCACTTCCAAGGTTCCACTTCCTTGAATCATACTCATTTCTAAATTATCCCAACTTATTGGAGAGTTGCATTTTCATCTATATAAATCTTGTTTAGTGAATGGTGATAACCATTGTTGTAGGCGAATTCTACCAGTGGAAGATAATTCTCCCAACTCATAGGTTGATTCATTACATACATAAAAAGCATATCTTCCAAACTTTGGTTTACTCTTTTTGTTTTCCCATTAGAATCTGGATGATAGGTCATACTAAAACTCAAATTGATGTGCAACTCCTAAAATAAGTTCTTCCAAATTTTTAAAATGAATTTTGAATCTCAATTTGATACTATGACTTTTGGTACATTGTGCAACCTTACAACTTCCCAAATAAAATATGGGCTATATCACTTGCACGATGATCAGTTTTGACCAAATAAATGTGTTAACTTGGTTAATTGGTCAACTACTACAAAATTAGAGTCATTGGCCATGGAAGTCTTTGACAGTCCCCTTATAAAGTGCATGGTGATTTCTTCCCATTTGTAGTTAGGTATATGCAAGAGATTCAATTTTCCTATTGGATGTTAATGTCCTTTGATAATAATTTTTCTTCATACTCAAATACATCCTTTGATACCCTAGATGTCCAAAATATGGACCATAATGAGCTTCATGAAATACTAATCTTTGTAGATATATTTGACATTGCACATAGACTTGATTCCTCCATAGAAAAGTCCCATCTTTGGCTAGGTGATTTAATCTTTGTAGTTCTCGATTTAATTTTTTCTCAAACTATTTTTCCTTGATAAGGATTAACATCCTATTAATATAACTTGTCATCTAAGAATTGCATTCTAATGATTGTTTTCAAGTCTGACTGGGCTTGATAAATTGTGCCCATATGCCTTCTTCAACTTAAAGCATCAACCACTATATTCTCCTTCCCTTTTATGTGTAGTATTTCACAATCGTAACTACTTAGAAATTCTACCCATTGCCACTTCGTAGTGTTCAACAGAGGCAAAATATGAAAATATATGAAACTTTCATGATCCCAATGCAACTGAAATTTTTATCTGGTTAGGTAATGACACCATGCCTTTAATGCATGTATTATAGCTAAGAGTTCTAAGTCATGATTTGGAGTAATTCTTTTCATGATTATTTAACTTCTTGGACTCATAACTGACCACCTTCCCATCTTGGATAAATACTCCATCGATACCTTCTACATCGACATTGGTGCATACCAAAAAGTCCTTATCAAAATATGTTAATATCAACATAAGTGCCAAAGTAAGAAATTTCTTTAATTTCTGAAATATTTCTTCATGTAAGGTTGTCCATACAAGTTTTGTTCATTTACCTTGCAAATTCGACTATGGTCCTTCAATCTTTTAAAATACTTTGATTAAACTTCGATAATAAATTGCTAGCCCCAAGAAACTTCTAAATTCTAACTTCTACGACATTATTTAGGGTAGGCCAACTAGATAATGCCTCAATTTTCTTAGGATCTACTTTTAATCCTTCCTCTAATATGACACGTTCGATATATTGAATCTCCTCCTTGAAAATTCACATTCACTACGCTTGGAATATAATTTGTGCTCTTGTAACTTTTGCAAAACCATCCAAAGATGTTATTTATGCTCTTTCACATTCTAAGAATAAGTTAGAATGTCATCAATAAACAATAAGACAGACTTATCCAAGCATTTTTAGAACACATGGTTTATCAACCTCATGAAAACAAGAGGTACATTGGTTAAACCAATAGATAGAACCAATAATTCATAATGTCCATATCGAGTCCTAAAAGTGTTCATAGGGATGTATGCTTCTTCCACCTTAGATCCAATTTAAAAAATACCTTTGCTCCTTTAAGTTGATTAAATAAATCATCAATATGAGGCAATAGATAGTGGTTCTTAATTGTGAATTTGTTCAATAAATGGTAGTCAATGCACATGCAAAACGCACCATCACTCTTTTTAACAAACAACACTATTACACCCCAAGGAGATACACTAAGTCAAATGAATCCCTTATCTACTAACTCTTGCAATTTCATCTTAAGCTCACTAAATGTATTACTTCCCAATCCTTATGGTGCCTTAGATATTGGGATTTCTCCCCACACATGATCAATTTTATAATGCACTTCTCTTTTTGGTGGTAATATAGGTAATTCATCTAGAAAAGCATCCATAATCTCTTTTACCATTGGTAATCGATCTACTGTGATGGGAGGGCCATGGGGGTGATGCCCGCCATGCGAGCCAGGCTATGGCCCCATATGACCACGCCTTGACCTATGGAGGGTTGGGGCGATGCCCGACATGCCCCCCCGACCCTCCCAATCGTATATATACGTAGTTTATATATATAAACTATACACGCCTTGACCTACGGAGGACTGGGGCGATGCTCGACATCGCCCCTCGGCCCTCCCAATCGTATATATACGTAGTTTATATATAAAAAATATATATATAGTTTATATATATAAAAAATACATATATGTTGTTTTTCATTTTATTTTAATTTTTTTTATAAACTTTTATATTTCAATTATGATTTTTTATTTTTATGTATTTTTTATTAATTTTTTA
>JZKD02S1707493.1:19646-38017 GCA_000966675.3 Picea glauca
ATTCGATATAATGAAAATAAGAAAGGTTTTCCCGGTTGAGGGTTTCCGGTAAAAATCTTTGTGTACTCTGTGTATGAGCCATTGATTAATTTTTGTATTGCTTAAGAATCTATATCCATTGCTTTACTTCGCAGGTTTAAAACTTACAGCTGCAACATTACTTTCTCTATATCAAGAAGCTGAAATACAACAATCAGTTGTCGATCCTGTAGCTGCTCCAAAAGAACCAGCTAGTGCGGCTGTGACTGTTACACAAGAACCAGTTACCCCTCAACCAGAACCAACAATGGCCTCTGTATTACAAGAAAATGAGTTCCTAAGGTCTGAACTGGAAGCCTGCAAGCAAGATCTAGCCATGGCAAAGGAATCCTACGAGAAGGAACTTAAATTGTACACCCTAGCTTGCATAGCGACCATGACAGAGGAAAATACAACAGAGAATCCGTGTAGAGAGTATATGTGCAATCAATGTGGGGACATCTACTATGAGACAAGCTACAAAGTAATTCAAATTGCAATGCCAGGAGCTTCCCCTTCACCTACGACTTTTGCAGTCAAAGAAGAACGCCTTGTTGTTACACAAGAACCAGCAAGACCTTCCAAAATTAAAACTGAACCCTGGCCTACAACAATTGTCAAATCTAAAGCCCCTGTTTTTGTTAATAAAGTTGTACAAACACTACCTATTGATGAATCTGCCCCTCCTAGCTAGATCAACACCCACACCTTTGTGGAACAAGCCACTCAGACCCTACCTCAGTCTACCACTTGCAACGCTGAAACACAGACTCAACCATGGGATGAGCAGGCAATAATAGACAAATGCAAAAAAGAGTTTGTTGTTACACAGGGACAAAGCCTGCAAGAACACAGACTAATCTAGCTAAACCATATCTATTCAAACTGGGAAGCTTTGGAGAAAACACGCTAGGAATCTCATGCCTATAAGAAACATAATAAAGAGCTAAAAGGCAGATTGCTCCTGATATTTGACTTGGCACAAAAGTTGTTGGCTGCAAGGAAACCATCCTGCAATTACTCTCTATTCCTCATGGAACGACTTACATTGTTTCAGATTAAATCAATCAAAGAAGGCAGATCCCATGCAGTGGTAAATCCAGTAGATTTTGTTAAAACCTTTGCAGAAGCCTCTACTATGGATCATCACCTCCTCTGTGAGGTATATTTTCATAATGAGGCCATCCCTGAGAACCGACAGCTTAACCTTAACCCTCTTGTCGGTGACATCCAGATTTGGGCACTCACCTCCTTCCTTAACAATCAGATTATATGGCAGGATGACTTCCTAGCTTCCAAGCATAATGAGGATAATCGCCTTCTTTGGATACAGCCAGAACCACAAAATGTTGCCACCTTTGTTATAGAGTATTATCAGTTTTTGAAGAAACCAGGGATGACTCAACACATTTAGCAACTACAGACAACAGTGCTTCAGGATTGTCAACAGTTCATTAAATCCACAGAGATTGCTGCCCTACAAGCAAATAGCATGTTTTGGCAACAATCTACTGAGAAAAGACAGGAACACAATCCCTTTAGCCCCACTAATCTTGAGACAGCAATTTCCAGGGTACCTAGCTACATCAAGTGTGTTCAGCAATGTGTTGAAAGCTGGATAGGTTATCAGTTTCATTTTCCTATCATGTGGATGCCAGCAGAGAAATATAAAGTTCATTATAAGTTGCCCAAGAAGGCCGAAACAACATCTTGGCAAAGGCTACAATGCGTTCAAGGATTCAGAGCTCCAATAGACAGCATTATCCACAGCTACATCTTAAGTAACTTGCACGCTTAGAGTCGGTATCCAGATTCTGATTCAGATTGAAGTTGCCTGAGGACATGCAACATTTTAAGTTGGGGGGGATGTTAGGACTCTACAATGTACCTTTTTGCTCACACTTTTTGCTACCATTACATCCTTTTTCCACTCACATTTAAACTTATATTATCACCTTACCCTATCTCTCCAAAGGTATATAACGTCTCTTCTCTTTACTATATGTTTAATCTGTTTTGCATATAATTTTACATTACTCTCGTACTTAACCGTTGATCAGAAATATATAAGTGCTGAAACAGTTCGAACTGCAGATTAGCATTGAGGCCTGTTGCTGAAACAGTCAAAGCATGCAAACCCTGTGGCTAAAATAGTCTGTGGTCTACAATGCTGAAACAGCAACTCACATAGAAGAAGTTGTTACACTCTCCATGGTCTATGATGTTGAAATAGCAACTCACAAAAGAAGAAGCTGCTACACTCTTCGTGGTCCACGATGCTGAAACAACAACTCACACAAGAAGAAGCTGCTACACTCTCCATAGTCTACAATTATGAAACAGCAACACAAAGTTGTTACACTGACCACAACAGGTACACCTTGAGCAAGAATTAACCATCGTTGTTGCGTGAGACCACATTGTTGAAACAGTCTGAACACAAATCCCATTACTGAAACAACCCGCGATTTGCAATGCTGAAACAGCATACAGCAGTAAAGAATATAAATATAGAATTTGTTACTCCAGCCGCAACAGCAACACCTCACTCAGCACCTTTTCAACTATTGTAACAGCATTCTATTACAGGATACCAGGATATCATATTCCAGTATAGAGATTTGATCTGCCTAAGAATAGGATTCAAATATACACATGTAATTTGATGATCAAATGGTATCGAGAGGATTCTCCTCTTTAAATAAGGGGAAATCATCATTAGTAAGGACCTTCTTTTTGGCTAAGAAAGGATTTACAGAGAAGGACGTGTTTTACTTCAGATTGTAATATGACATAGTTGACAAATGAATAAAAGATTGTTCTGAGTATTTCTCTCTAGTTCCTTTCATTTCAGGGGAATCTTGTGAGAAGGGAGGACCCACCTTCTTCACAAGATTCACCCATTAGCTTTGTAGTGTGTTAGTGTTATTTCTGTTCATGCCTTGATTAAATTTTGTTTTGTTGAAACACTACTTTACTGAACTCTATCTTGCTGGAACTCTGCTTTACTGATTGTTACATTGTTTTTATATGATTCATGTTTGGGTAACTGTTAATCATTCTAGTTAGCAATCTTGTTTGGTGAATTTATGAAAGTGTGATAATCAAGGACAGGTGTTGAAGATTCCTACTTGGGAATAGGGTCATGTTCTCTGTTAGGAGATAGTTATCCTTCAGTGTGTGTCAGTCATTTCAATTAGCAATGAGTTCATGAAAGTGTGATGATCGGAAACAGGTGTTGAAGATTCCTTCTTGGGGAATAGGGTCATGTTCTCTATTACAAGATAGTTGGTCTTTCCTTTTGCAGTGTTTTGAAGGATTTATTTCCTAGGTTGTTATTCCTTAATGTAAACCAGGATTCTTTGGATAATTATTTCTTTAAATTTTGAACTCTGCAATAGGTAGGTTGATTTCCTATAATTCAAGGTAGAACTTCAGTTTGTTCAAGGCAAAAGTGTGATTAATGTATTTTCTACTACAACTCTAGATTGCTTTTGAGATTGAGCATATATAGTGCGTGGTTACCTTTGAAATAAACAGACTTCCCTGGGTTGACAATTTATGTAGCACTTGATTGTTTAGTTAAATAAGCAATTAGAGTGACCAACACTTAGGTTACAGGTTTTAGGTCCCTTTTCCCATAGCAATTTTTCATTTGTTTTGGCATGAATAAATTATGATGAATTTGTTTTTGGTTAAAATTCATTGAGTCACATCTTTCAAATTTACCATTATGACCCTAACATGTCACCTTCTCCATGATGTACAGATGCAAGAGCATCGTCGGCAAAGCAAATATGCACAAGTAGAGGACAACTGGATATGCACTAGCGCACATTTTAAAGACATTTTGAATTGGAAAAAATGAAACATTAATGTAATATCTAGGAAAGATATGTTTGCTTTTATGGTTTAAAGATTGTAACGCAGATCATGAGTGGTTTCTCTCATCTGTTTGTTGGAGGAATTTGTTGTAATAAATGTAAAATAGTTGTAGACTTTAATTTCGATTAGATAGCTTAGAGTGTAGGAGGGAAAACTCTAGAAATATCCCTCGCATGTATTGTATTGTACCATTATTCTCATTGTAAGAGTTAGAGAGCAGTAGAGCAAGAGAATAGGAGAACAGAATAGAAAGTTGTATAAGAAGAGAACTCTTTAATTCAGTTTCATGGTGTTGTGGTGATTATTGTTTTCATCTCTTAATGGTATGTTTACAGTTTTCTTATATGATATTTTATGTATTTGTTTCAATGTCGTGTGTATGTATGATTTCATGTTGAACGTTTGAAGTAAGTGAGAGGGAAAGTATGAGTTTCAATTGTTTCTCATCCTGAGAATTCCTGCAAGGAGTGCAGTGAAAGTATGCAAAAAGTGTGTTGACGAGGTTCTGAGTTTCATCTCAGAAAATCTCAGGAGAGATATTGTTGTTCTTCATACCAGCAGAAGTGCAGGTATAGCACAGATTTGTGCAAGGTGCGCGCAGGCTGGTTGAATTCTTAGACTTTTCCAACCCAGGCGAAGGGTGGAAGGATTTCTGTTGCAAGGAGCACAAAAGAGGAAGACATCAAACAATCAGTGATTATCGTGAAGGCCACAAGGAGTGCGTGCAGGATTCCCTAGAATCCTCAAGTTTGTAGCAAGAACCAAGCTCAAGAGGGATAGGGATCTCTAAGAGTTTGAAGGAAGAGGAGGGTTGAAGACACCTCGCAGAAGTTAAGTTCAGGAGAAAAGACGCCAAGTTATTTGGCTAGGAGTTATCAATAAATTGAACGGACGATTGAAGTTTCTTGGAGAGAGAACTAACGATTTCCCTTGGACCGTTGGATTTCGCAGACCAACGGAAGGGTTAAGGAGAGAGTCCTTAGGAACTCAGAATATCAAGAGGGCGAATATTCATCAGATATGGATCAACAAGAGTCGTTGATATAGTGTTCAAATTTCATCATTTCAGAATTCAAGGTGTGGAGAAAGTTGTGACGAGAAGGCAAGAATCACGAAATCCCGATTCACAAAATCCCATCAGGATCTGGACCTTCAGATCGTGGAAGGATCTGGACTATCGATCCGCAACAAAGAAGTCGCAAGTTTGGTCTTCGGGGAAAAGAAGGAGCCTTGTATCATGAACTCCCAAGTCACGAAATTCTGATGTGCTTGGAGGTTTGGCCCCAGGTTGTGGCAGAGAGTCACATCAAAAGGACTTAAGGGAGGATATAGAAGTCTGTTAGCCCATTTCGTGGTTTTAGGAATTGAAGGAGTCTAGGAACTCAACAACAGGAATCACGAAGTCACAAAACCTGACATTCCTTTTTTGGGAAAAGTTTGTGGTCACATCGGTTGGTCACGTGGGTAAAATTTTGCGCCTAGTTCTTGTTCGCACAAGCATAACTCCCAAGAAGGACCTGTGGTTACAAGTGTGGAAGATTCCAGCTGGGAATCAAAGAGTCATTACAGCTCAAGGGAGACTAAGAACGATCCTTAAACCAGGAGATCAAGTAGAACCTATTGAGATAGGGGTGTTGCGTCAAGTGGTATCAAAGTCGCTAGCTAACAAATCTTGTTTTCTATAGAGGGGAGACAAAGGACAGTTGTTATCAAATTCTTCATGGACAGATTTAAGAAATGTTGCCTAGAAGACGTTAAGAGAGACCAATGCTCAATCCAGTTGTGGGAAGGAAAATGAGAGAACTCTGTGTGCGATTAGATGCTATGGAGACAACACAGAGATGAACAGCTTATACTGGAGATGTCAGTGAGGCCGAAAGTGAAAATGAGGCTAGATCCGAAGAAGAAGTTGTAGCCAAAGATGTTGCAGAGGAATGTTTATTTAGATTTGTTACAAGAATAGGAGCCAGAGCAAAGATGGACATCTCGATGTATGAAGGAAACTTAGACGTTGAGGAGCTGCTAGATTGGTTTAGAGATCTGGATAAATACTTTGAATATGAGGATGTTGAAGAAGACAAGAAAGTAAAACATTCTATCACTAGACTGAAAGGGCATGCAGCACTGTGGTGGGATGAAGTACAAGCTAACAGGCCTTGCAAAGGAAAACAATGAATCAAAAGTTGGGATAGGATGGTAGAAAAAATGAAATCCAAGTTTATACCTAGGGATTACCAAATTAATATGTTTCGAAGAATGCAGAATTCAGAAGGGGATGACAGTGAATGAATACACTGAGGAATTTTATCGAATTAACATCAGAATAGGTCATCATGAGAGTGATGATGAAAAGGTCTCCATATACATGAATATCCTGAGATATGACATTCAGGACGAGATGAGCATGGTGACAATCGGAAATGTAGAAGATGCTTATCAAGTCGCTCTGAAGGTTGAAGAGAAATTGGCCTGAAAGAAGGGTCAAAGGGGAAGAGGTAGAAGTCAGAGTAGAGGAAAATAAATTGCCTAGGACAGAGCATAAAAGCCCAAGGCTGAAGAGAAGAAACCTCATAACCACCCAGAAAGGGAAGGAAGTTCACACAGAGGACAATATGCCGATAGGAACACTTTTCCTCGAGCCAAAGGAAGAGGAAGAGGTAGAGGTGGTGAAATAAAGTGTTTTGTCTATGGAAATATTAGACACAAATATTTTGAATGTCCCAATAGAAAAAGAGATGGAGGAGAGAAATCTCACATTTCAGAATCGCAAAGGAGAAATGTTGAGGCAGAAGATGCAGAAGGTGGAAGATCATCTAGTCCAAAGAAACAATTTGTTTACAATTGCTTGCAAGACCAAGGATAGGGTATGCAAAGTAATTGTGAACAGTGGAAGCACAGATAATCTAGTATCCACAGATATGGTGGAAAATATGGAATTGGAGATTGTTGCACATCCAAGCCCATACAAGGTTTAATGGTTGCAAAAGGGACATCAAGTAACAGTCACTAAACAATGTTTAGTTGAATTTAAGATAGGAGGATATAGAGATGAGATCTTATGTGATATTTTGTTGGGGAGACCATGGCAATACGACAAAAATGTTGTTCATGATAGGAGAAAGAAAACCTATACCTTGGAGAATAATGGTAGGACACATATGTTGCTACCGATTGAGGACAAGAAGGTGAAAGAAGAAGTAAGAAACAATATACTTCTCATGAGTGGGAAGGAACTTCTAGATGAATTCAACAAATAAGAAGACATGCATTTTGTTGTGGTAAGAAAACCTAGAGTCATCTTAACCAGTACTTCGATAGCTGATCTACCAGAGGAAATTCAGGAAATGTTGGAGGAATTTGTTGATATAGTGGTGGATGATTTACCTTGTTCGTTGGGCCCCATCAAAAGTATAATCTATCACATTGACCTTATACTAGGAGTGATTTTTCAAATAAAGAAACATACAGACTGACGTCGCAGGAGAATGAGGAAGTTAAGAAGCAAGTCCAAGATTTGATGGACAAAGGATTGATTAGAGAAAGCTTGAGTCCATGCGTTGTTCCAACATTGTTAAGTCCAAAGAAGGATGGTGGTTGGAGAATGTGTACAGAATCAAGGGCTATGAACAATATCACCATTAGATATAGATTTCCTTTACCCAGGATGGATGACTTGATGGATTGCTTGAGTGGAGCAAAGTTTTTTTCAAAAACTGATTTGAAAAGTGGATATCATCAGATTAGAATGAGGGAAGGTGATGAATGGAAGATAGCATTCAAGATGAATGAAGGGCAATATGAATGGATTTTCATGTTGTTTGGTTTGACAAATGCACCAAGTACTTTCATGAGTTTGATGAACGAAGTCTTGAAGGATTTCATTGGAAAGTTTGTAATTGTGTATCTTGATGATATATTGATATTCAGTAAGACTGAGGAGGGACATTTGAGACACCTAACTCTAGTGATGAGAAGGTTGCAGCAAGAGAAGTTGTTTATAAATATGAAGAAGACGTCTTTCATGAAGAAAAAACTCATTTATTTGGGGTTTGTAATCTCTTTGAATGAGTTGAACATGGATCCTGAGAAGGTAAAAGCGATCAAATAATGGCCATTGCCGAGGAATATCTTTGAAGTCAGAAGCTTCCATGGATTAGCCAGTTTTTACAGGAATTTCATCAAGAATTTTAGTGGAATTTCTACACCAATGATGGACACAGTCAAGAAAAGACATAAATATTTTCATTGGACAGAGAAAGCAGAGAAAAGTTTCAAGTTGTTAAAAAAGAAGATAATTGAACAATCAGTCCTGGTTTTTCCAGACTTCAGTAAAACATTTCAAGTCAGATGTGACACAAGTGGATTTGCGGTTGGAGCAGTATTAAGTCAAGATAATAGACTTGTCACATACTTCAGTGAGAAGTTGAATGATTCCAAGATGAAATATTCCACATATGATAAAGAGTTTTATGTAATCATACAAGAACTGAATAAATGGAAGCACTACTTGGTTCCAAAAGAGTTTTTCTTGTATAGCAACAACCATGCTTTACAATTCATAACCAGACATGAGAAATTGAACCAGAAACATGCAAAATGGGTTGAATTTATGTAGAAATTTACTTTTGTTATAAAGAACATTTTTGGAACTACTAACAAGGTTGTTGATGCATTCAGCAGGAAATGTTTGATTCTATAGAAGTTTCATGTGAAGACCTTAGGTTTTGATAACCTTAAGGATATGTACAGAGATGATTCAAATTTCAGAGACGCTTATGAAGCATGTGAAAGTCTTGTTCTGAGACATAGAAGCCAATGGATTGAAAACTTAATCCAGGGTGGATTATTATTCAAGGGAAATAAGTTGTGTATCCCAAAGAGTTCCATGAGAGAGAATATTCTAAAAGAAAAACATAGTGGGGGATTGGTTGGACATTTCGTCCATGAAAAAACATTTATGCAACTGAAGAGTTTATATTATTGGTCAGGGATTAGGATAGAAGTAAATAAGTTTGTCAAGAGATGTAGAATATTCTAGCATGCAAAGGGAAAAAGAGAGGTCATGGGACGCATTAAGCATGGATTTTGTGTTAGGACTGCCAAGGACACAGAGAGGTTTTGATTCCATATTTGTGGTAGTCGACAAATTTTCCAAAATGGCAGATTTCATTCCATTTCAAAAAACCAGTGATGAAACACACATTGCAAACCTGTTTTTCAAGGAATTTGTTCGACTTCATGGCTTACCCAAGAGTATTGTTTCAGACAGGGATACCAAATTTGTTGGTCATTTCTAGAGGAAATTATGGAAGAAGCTGGGAACAAATTTATCTTTTAGCTCAGCATATCACCCTCAACAGATGGACAAAATAAGGTAGTAAATCGAAGTTTGGGACACTTGTTGAGGAGTTTAGTAGCTGAACATCACAGTCAGTGGGATCAGATTCTACCACAAGCAGAATTTTCATATAATTATTCACCTAATAGAAGCATAGGACAAATCCCATTCCATATAATGTATGGAATGCATCTAAGAGGAGTATCTAATTTGAGAGACTTAGAGAAAAGTGAGTTCAGAAGTGTTGGAGCAGAGGATTTTGCAGCAGAGATGCAAGAGCTCCATAGTAAGATTAAAGAGCAATTGTAGTATTCTAACTAGGAATATAAGCGTAGATCAGATCAATAGTGAAGAGAGCTTCAGTTTGAAATGGGAGATTTGGTCTTAGCACACTTGCAGAAAGAACAGTTCCCTAGGGGAACATACAATAAGATGAAGATGAAAAAGATAGGGTCGTGTAACATTTTGCATAAATTTGAGGCAAATGCTTATGAGATAGAATTTCCATATGGTGTAGGAATTTCACCCATATTCAACATAGTGGATCTGTATCCTTACAGAGAAGATGAAGCAGATGGGGAAGAGATTCAAAAGTAAGTTCAATGGGTCAGACAGATGCATGTAGCTGAAAATCCGCAAATGGAAAAGATCATTGATCAGAGAGTTAGCAAAAAGACCTGGAGAAAGAATTATTTTGAGTATTTGGTAAAGTGGAAGGGACACTCGATTGAGGATGCCAGTTGGGAAAGTGAAAAGAATATCCAGAAACATGGACAGACGGTGCAGGAGCTCATGAAAAGGAGTTCATGAATTTTTAATCCAGAGGAGTATGATGTAAGAGAATCATCGGCAAAGCAAGCACGCGCAAGTAGAGGACAATTGGATATGCACCATCACACATTTTGAATTTGAAAAAATGAAACATTAATGTAATATCTGGGAAAGATATGTTTTCTTTTATGGTTTAAAGATTATAACGTAGATAATGAATGGTTTCTTTCATCTGTTTGATGGAGGCATTTATTGTAATAAATGTAAAATAGTTGTAGACTTTAACTTTGATTAGATAGCTTAGAGTGTAGGAGGGAAGACTCTAGAAATATCCCTCGCATGTATTGTGTTGTACCATTATTCTCATTGTAAGAGTTAGAGAGCAGTAGAGAAAGAGAATAGGACAACATAACATAAAGTTGTATCAGAAGATAGTTGTTGCTATTGAACCCATGTACAGAACCACTAGAATTAATATGAGAAGGCTCCAATTCAGTTTCATGGTGTTGTGTTGATTACTGTTTGCATCTCTTAATGGTATGTTTACAGTTTGCTTATATTATTTATTATGCATTTGTTTCAATGTCGTGTGTATGTATGATTTTATGGTGAATGTATGAAGTCAGTGAGAGGGAGAGTATGAGTTTCAATTGTTTATCGTCTTGAGAATTCCTGCAAAGAGTGCAATGAAAGTCTGCAAAAAGTGCGTTGACGAGGTTCTGAGCTTCATCTCAGAAAAGCTCAGGAGAGATATTGTTGTTATTCATACCAATAGAAGTACAGGTATAGCATAGAGTCATGCAAGGTGTGTGCATATTGGTTGAAGTCTTAGAATTTTCCAACCCAAGCAACGGGTGGAAGAATTTATGTTGCAAGGAGTGCACAGAAGAGGAAGACATCAGACAATTAGTGATTATCGTGAAGGCCACAAGGAGTGCATGCGAGATTCCCTAGAATCCTCAAGTTTTCAGCAAGAACCAAGCTTGGGAGGGATAGGGACTTCGAAGAGTTCGAAGGAAGACAAGGGTTGAAGACACCTCACAGAAGTTAAGCTCGAGAGAAAAGACACCAAGTTATTTGGCCAAGAGTTATCAAGAAATTGAACGGACGATTGAATTTTCTTGGAGGGAGAACTAACGATTTCCTGTGGACCATTGGATTTTGTATACCAACGGAAGGGTTAAGGAGAGATTCCTTAAGCATTCGGAAGATCAGGAGGGAGAATAGTTGTCAAATCTGGATCAATGAGAGTCGTTGATATAGTGTTCGAATTTCGTCATTTCGTAATTTGGGGTGTGGAGAAAGTTGTGATGAGAAGAAAATAATCATGAAATCCCAATTTGTGAAATACCGTCAGGATCTGAATCGTCAGATCGTGGAAGGATCTGTATTGTTGATCTGCAGCAAAGAAGTCACGAGTTCATACTTCGGTGAAAAGAAGGAGCCTTGTATCTTGAACTCTCGAGTCATGAAATTTCGACATGCTTGGAGGTTGGGCTCCAGGTAGTGGCAGTGAGTCACATCAGAAGGACTTAAGGGAGGAGCTAGAAGTTTGTTAGCCCATTTCAGGGTTTTGGGAACTGAAGGGGTCTAGGAAATCAACAACAGGAATCGTGAATTCATGAAACCTGACATGCCCTTTTTGGGAAAAGGTTGTGGTCACATCAGTTGGTCACGTGGGTAAAATTTCATGCCTAGTGCTTGTTCGCACAGGCATAAATCCCAAGAAGGACCTGAGGTTACAAGTGTGGAAGATTCTAGTTGGGAATCAAAGAGACATTTTGGCTCAAGGGAGACTAAGAATGATCCTTAGACCGAGAGGTCAAGAAGAACCTGCTGAGGTAGGGGTGTTGTGTCATGTACACTAACCCCATCTTATTGTCATTCATCTCGTTAAAATTTCATATATAATCTGATTTGTACATTTCCAACTCACTAGGAGAGTTCATAGCGCCTTCAAAGTACATATTGAATTTATTATCATCATTGCTCTTAAAAGGTCATGTCATTAGAGATCTCCTTGATTTCAGAGTTGAATTTTAAATCAATATTCAGGGATTTTTTGTATGGATGTCTTAACCGTTTTCTCCATGTGTGAAAAATATCCTCCAACTTTGTGCTACAAACTAGTGTTATAGAGAATCATTGCACACTTCACTGTGAACTGGCTATAGGAGATGAGTTGGAGGTTAGACCAATTTCAAGTGCTACTGAGAAGATATGAAGATATTAGCCTCCATCTCCAGGATACCAGGTACTTCATGATATTTCCCACCTTTTTTTAAGGTTTGGAAAGGAGTTAGTGGCTTCTCCTTTGTATGGCATTGCGAACTAGCTTTATGGCGCTGCGAACTATATCACAAACTTGTAATTAGGCTCCAAAACCTTCTCCCCTTTCTCCGCAACTTATCTCTTGAAACCATCAGAAATCCTAGGCTTGAATTACCCTATATTATGATCCTTTTCCTCTGCATCACTCTTTTCATACATCTTTTCCCAAACCCTAAATATGAAGCTACAAACTCTGTGCAGTCATCCAGTGTTATGAACTCTTTGTTCCAGCATCCTTGCAAAGTAGCCTTTTTTTCCAATTAACCATCTATTCACAGTCCTTTATGAAGATAACTTCACTGTTAAAATATTTCAACCTTACTTAGAAACATTTTCATTGTGAGAGGTATGTGTGGATTTTTCTTAATGATTCCAATAGTCATTTCCTCTGCTCTCGTGCTCTCTACTATGGGTAATTTTTCAGTACTGTGACAAAACCTACCTAGTTAGCACATATGGATAATCAAAAAAATAAGGTTCATAAAGGTGGAGACATTGTGAGGACAAAGACCTATGATATGCAACTATTTTTTGAGGAACCCCTGATCAGGGAGGTCTTCCAAAGAGTGGAATGTATTAACTTCTGTCAGAAAATGCAGAGAGGCCACCCAGAGGTGGATAAACAATTTTCACTAAACTGTGATAGAACCAAGACCAAGGTTGGGATACTAGAATTTGAGGTATCTGAGAGGACCATATCAACAACCACTGAGATACCTATTATTTGGGAGAGATGGTTGAAGGCCATGACTTTGAATGCTGCCTTTTCAAGGGAATTTCTCAAACCAGAACACCAAGAAGAAAATTTGTCAAAGGGTGTGCCCAGAAACCATATGATCTAGATGGATGTCATTGGCCTCCCACATATTCCAACTGGCTCATTTTGGTCATTTTCCAGTTTGGCAGCTTTTTCCCTAGTTTTTGGGTCCCTAACTTGCGGGGCCGTTTTGAGGCCCTAAACAACATTTTTTTAGGGATCGCCACTGTCAAAATTACCTTTGAAAGATAGCATAAAAATGTGTATTCCCCGGATAGACCTTTCTAGTGGGATATCATGCACCTAAAACAAATATCGTATGCAAAAGTTACGACCCCGGGAAGTTGATGTACTAACTTATCCAAATGGGGCCCACATGACTTTTGGCACTTCATCTCCTAGGGTTAGGTTTTTTGGATGTCTAGGGTTTTTAAAATTCTTGTTTATTGTAAAAATGTCGTCATATATTCATTGTAATCATC
Source organism: Picea glauca (assembly GCA_000966675.3). NCBI lineage: Eukaryota > Viridiplantae > Streptophyta > Pinopsida > Pinales > Pinaceae > Picea > Picea glauca. The sequence goes on from JZKD02S1707493.1 coordinate 33,229, forward strand.
TTATTTCAAATGATCATATCCATCACATCTCTTCTCAGAGATAAGATGCCACCATTCTAGCAAGCTTGTTTCTGTTGCATTTTACAGTTTCGGCTTATTTCCTTATTGAATAGAAACCATTTTTACTGTATATATGTTATTCTATGTTAAATAATCGTTTGATAATAATATATATTCATTTCATTTTGCAAATGTATTCTAGATCAGTGGTATCAAAGCGCTCTGCTCCTTATCGTTCTTAATGCATGTCCCCAATGAGGTTAGGGTACAACGAATTGGGTCTCGAGCTTGTTTCTCCTGAGGAAAAAATCTCTCACACGCCCAAATGACCTCCCATGGCAGAAGAAAATAAAGATGACAATATAGGAGATCCCTTCAAAATGTTTCTCAAGTAATCCCTCACGCAACACGGGAACAAGATGATGCATAGTTTTGCACAAATCCTTCGGCGGCTACCAACAGGTGACGCATCTTCCTCAAATGGAGGCACCACCCCCTTAAATGTACAAATAAACTTTGATATTCCTATATTTGAAGGTTAGATAGATTCATATGTGGTAGACAAATGGTTGAATCTGCTAGAAGGGTATATCTATGTCCATAACTTATCGAATAGAGAAAAAAAATATTTTTCGCTCCTCAAAGTCGTCCCCCATGTCAAAGATTGGTGGGAAAATTTATGTAAGCAAAAGGAAACATAGGAACCCTCATTATTTACAGTCGCAATCACTTGAGATTCCTTCATGGATGCTATTGAGGAAAAATACTACCTTGTTGGAATTTATGACGACCTATACACAAAATGGACCACACTGTGGAAGGAAAGAGACCAAGTGGTGCCCGAGTTCAAAAATATCTTCCATACCTTGCGCACCAAGCTGGGTATCAAAGATTCTGAGTGAAATTTGGTGCTCAAGTATCACAATGGTATGCATAGATACATCCAGGATGAAATGGAGTTTATGGACATCTCATCTTTGGGTGTGGCCTACCGATATGAATCAAAATCAAGCAGAAGCTCAAAAAAAAGCGCAGTAATTTGGGCCTGGGAACCCCTTACAGCAAAATCCAAGAAATGGTGGCCCTAACCCATAGAACAAATGACAGAGAAAATATGGATAGCCTCAAGACAACCATTCAAGGCTGCAAGCAAAGAAGGACATCAAAAGGACAAAGAAAGATATCGGGAAGTGGTGTGACTTCCATAAGAGCCCTCGGCATAACACTGTTGATTGTCGCTCGAAGAAATCAATAGTGGTTGAGGTTGAAGCATCTGAATCATATGTGGGTTCCGAATCTGAGTTGGAACCAAAAAGAGGGAGACAGATCATAGACACAAAACCCAGTGTTATCATTTCTACCACCAAGATCCATCCCGGTGAACCAAATGATCCAGAGGAAGGCGAGCACCTTTTTCATTCATAGATGTGGGTGAAGGGTACCCCGATGCACTTCATCATTGATAGCAATATTGAGAAGAACCTCATCTCAACAAAGGTTTTCAATTGACTCTCCCTACTGACAATGCCACACACGCATCCCTACACTATCAGATGGCTCCACCAAGGAAGCGACATCTGCGTCAGCCAACAATGTTGCCTGTCATACAGAATGAAGCCCTTCAAAGACGAGGTATTGTGTGATGTTTCCCCTACTGAAGTTTGTAATTTTATTTTGGGTAAACCATATTTATGGAAACGTCATGTTGTATATAATTCTAGGCCTCACAGTGTTATTATTACTTTGAACAGGAAATTGCACATGATACCTGAGGCAGTCCCACCCAGTGTTATTTCCTTGATCTCTTCCAAGCAATGCAGAAAGGTCATCTCTCTGATAGAGAAGTTTGTCTTCTTCATGATTCTCTCTCAGAATGAGATAAATATCGCAACCACATCCAGGGTCTCCATGTCTGACCTCTCCACACAGCAAAAGCAAGTGAATAGGGTCGTGGAAGAATACTCAGATATCTTCTCCTCACCTACCAGGGTACCTTTGCACTATTAGGTCAAGCACCCCATTGATTTTACCCCCAACACACTACTTCCCAATGGGCCAGTCTACTTCCTCTCTCTGTTAGAGAATGAGGAGATCAAATGGCAGATCCAAGAACTACTCCAGAATGGGCACATCCATATGATATCATCACCTTGTGGGAGCCCAATCATGTTGGTACTTAAGAAAGATGGAACCTAGTGACTCTGCATTGATTATCGGGCCCTGTATAAAATCACAGTCAGAAACCGGTACCTGATTCCCTGAATCGATGACCTCCTTGATCAGCTCACAGGGGCCAAATAATTCAATAAGATTGATATGAAGTCTGGATACCACCAGGTCCCGATAGAACAGACATATGTATCGAATACCACCTTCAAGTCAAAGGAAGGTATTTTTGAATGGTTGTTCATTCCCTTTGGTTTGAAAAATGATTCAGCCACTTTCATGAGGATGATCTATATGACATCCTCATTTACAGCAAGACTTGGAAAGAACACTTGCAGCATATTCAATAGGTTATGCACACCCTACGGCAACACCATCTCTACACCAACTTGGAAAAATGATCCTTCGGCATGGATAGGGTTCATTACCTAGGCTACATCATTAATCAGCAATATGACATGCATGTGGATCCAGCCAAAATCCAAGTCATCCATGACTGGCCGGACCCAACCACACTCACTGAGCTTCGAAGCTTCTTGGGCCTTGCCAGTTTCTACCGCAGGTTTGTGTTGGGATTCTCCTATATTGCATGGGCCCTTAGACAAGTAAATAGGGGTGGTGGTAAGGATAAATATTTGTGGGGATGGTCCCAACAACAATCATTCGATGACGTGAAAAAGTTACAGACTTCTGTGTCAGCACAGTTCAGAACCGAGAAACTAAGTTCCTTCCAGTTGGACCTCCACCACTTCAATCCTCCACCAAAGGAAAGCTCATAAAAGAGAAACAATTTAGTTCTCAATCAATCAGGGAAGAGCCTGGGGGTTGAACACTGTGTTTAGACTTAAAGGACAAAGGGATGCAGACTCAATATGAAGTAAATAATTTCTCTAGAGTAATTTTTCTCTCAAAGTTGAATTCTTTCTCCTCCTTTCCATAGCCTAGAATGGGCCCATTTATGTCTTTCAAATGGACCTGAAGGGATGAGTCAGAACGTTTCCAGTATATGGAAGGCCAAGGATCATAGATCTCCTGTCATGACATGGAAACACGACACAATTTTTCATTTTTGGGCACAAATCCCGATGTACACAGGTTGTAGTGGTGCAGCCTACGTATACGGATGTTATATAGTAGGCAAGGTGCATACATGTGAAAAAAATGTATTTTTTAGCTCTGAGATTTTGCAAAAAGGGATGAAAAGTCTACATAGGGAAATGGAAAAAGGCCCTATGTGCAAGATTTCATAGGGTGAGGAAAATCTTTCTATAACACATATTAAGACACTATCAGATGATGTTTGTAAGTACCATACTTAGGAAAAAGAAATATACTCCATTTTGAAATCATGGCACCAATGGACACATTACATTCTTGGGAAGGACACCAGAAAGACAAAGATATTGGGAAGTGGTGCAACTTCCATAAGATTCCCTGGAATAACTGTTGTAGGAAAATCTCCATGCGGACAAGTAGATCACCTCTAAGATCTTGACCTTAACCCTAGACAGAAAAATGCGTAACGTGGACACTGAATTCCATTCAAATCTATCTAAACTAATACATGAGAAGAAAGGATGACAAAAGTACTTTTTTATCGACGTTTGTCCCTGTACGCTCCGAGTTGCGCTCCAATCCTTTGCTCCTCGCTGAGTTCTGCAGACAAACAAGATACGACCACTTCCTACTCTATTGATATTATCTTGAAAATAGATCTATCAATTAATGATAAGTTCATGTAACATCAGACACAAACTAGAAAGAAACAGGCCAAGCATGTCATATTAATGAGAATAATGATAGAATTACTTACAATCATAGATGTGAATGCGACAGCTTCGTCAAGTCCCCTTCATCTAACCCTTGCTTGAAAGTTCCACAACCTAGTTGACAGCAACTTCATTGATCACTTCTCCTTTGGCTGACTGTGTGTCTCCTATGAGATCATAGGTTTCATGTTAGCAATTCTTCTCCCTTTCCACCATCATAGAGCTTGCTTATATAGGTTGGGAGGAGCTTAACCTTTTGAGTTATGTTTAGAACAAGTTGGGAACCTCCTCCTTAGATCAGGGATCTCTTGTGAAACCAAGAATTTGAGTACAACTACCTCCTAATCTCAAAAGATCCTTTCCTTATTCTCCTCACCGGGCTAACAACTGACCTAGATTAGGGAGCGCTCCTTCAAAAGGGGCATCAGAGCGCTAGAACGCTCCCTGAGAAGCTTAAGGGGAGTGCCAGCACTTCAAAAGTGGGTAGCGCTCCTTCAGAGGGGTGAGGAAGCGTTATAACACTCCCTGAGGCATTATAGGGGAGTGTCAGCGCTCCTAAGGCTAGGGGAGTTCCAGTGCTCCTAAGGTTGTTTCAGGGGAGCGTTCACCCTCAAAACTCTTTATTGAAATCCCTTTTCAGGTGTTAAGAGTTGTTTGACTCCAGTTAACCAGTTCTCCTTCTTCAAACCAAGTACATAAGATGTTTTAATTGCCTCCTTAGTGTCATCATTATGGAAACATGATTCAACAACATTTGCGACACTTGTAACCAACTTGTGACACTTGCGAAAGTTGTAAGGAAGTTGCGACACTTACGACAATTGAGAGGAATATGCGACACTTATCCAGTTGAG
>JZKD02S1707493.1:57935-69310 GCA_000966675.3 Picea glauca
TCTTTTAGTAGCCTCCACCCAAGTCGAGGGTCAAGCCATGAGGACATGGGCCCGAATCTCCTCCTTGAGGCCACTGATAAAACACTCTCGAAAGAAAGCATCAGTCATGCCCTCTATTTGAAAAGCCAGGTGCTCAAAGGTAGCTATGAAGTCTTTTACTGTTTTGAATTGTTTCAACTTTGTCAAACAACCCAAATGGTTGGTGTCCATGTCAAAGCGTTCATAAAGCTCAGTCAAAAATTGGGTCCAAGCAATATACCCTTGACAGGAAGTTTTTCTCCATTTCCACCATTGCCAACGTTATTGATCTAGATGGATAACACCATACCAGAGTTTGTCCAAGTCATCTGTGATGCCATATAAAGAGAAATAATGTTCCATTTGGGTTACCCAACTAGTGGGGTCTGAGCCATCAAATTTGGTCAAATCCACCCACAGAAGGCTTATGTCATGTTGAAAGTGATGATTCTAAAAGGTATGGGAATGGGAGGAATGTTCGCCTTCGGTCTTTGGAGGTTCTTCAGAGAAATGGTTATCTATAGGGATCTTCAGCTTGGTGCAGAGGGATGCAAAGACAGATTTAAGCTGGGTGGTCAGCTCTTGTTTGACTTCCTCCATTGAGGACTGCATGGTTGTATTTATGGTTGCATTGATGGATGAATCGATGGAGGAAACAATAACATTGAGTTGTTTCACTTCTTTTTGGGTTTCGAGGAAACTAGATTGCAAGGTGTTGAAGCGAGTTTCCAGATCTTGGCTACAGGTATGGGCCATGAGGATGGGTGAACTGAAAAGGGGCGGGTAGGGTCAAAAATTTTCCTGAAAAATGATATGGATGAATGTGATAAGGGCGGCGAGATGAATCCAATGGAATAAGTCTCAAATACTGTAGAATACTCTGGTCTGAAGAATACTGCAGTGATGAAATCCCCAAATGCTTAACCAGAAAGAAATGTGTATTTACTTGGCAATCCAAACACAGTTGTGCGATAATAGATCTGGTCTGTTTTAATTTGTTTATGTTTTTGTCCCCCAAGGGTTATGTATTCAAGGGTTCTACTAAAAAGGGTTTTCCCTGTGCTATAGCTCTCTGATATACGTCCAGGGTCCAACAATAGTACTCGACCCAATATCTCAGGGCACTAACTAAGGAGGATAGACCGTACCCTTAGCCGTACTACCCGACTACCCAGGTACTAGGGAGTACCTTCCCGAGTGCTGTTCTTGGTGACGCTATAGCAGTATGACGACTGATAGGATTATCTAAAGACGGTTTTATTAAATCTAGGATGATTCGTACATAGGTTGTTAGCACCTAAACATGTAAGAGGGGTATTTTTCCTAAAAGACGCCCCCTGTTGGTGAAAAGAGGGCAAGAAGTGGACTAAAAACCCACTTATCCTAAGTTGGGGCGCAAATGCACATTTGGATAAATGGCGAGCGAATTTGGGTGATCAGAATCTATGTGCCCAAATCTACGGTCAGGATCGGATTTCGGAGCCCCCTCGTCATTCTACCTTTAAAGTGGAGTGGGGGGTCTAGAATTGGTTTCGCACCTCTCAATGGCCTGGATTGGAGTGCTCAGATCTGCGGTCAAGGCTGGATTCCAGACCCCCCTTGCCATTCTACCTTTAATAAGGGGGGGGGGTCTGGAATTGGTGGTTTTTACGAACCCCACATTGCCACATCTCCAATCTCTTCCACCATCCACCTTCCACCATATGTCTTCCACTCAGTGCCATCCTGACCTATCCCTTTCCCCTTTCGTCGCTTCCACCTGTCACCTCCTACCAAGTGTTCTCCCTCCCCATCCTCCAATTCATCCTTCCTCCTCCTTCAGGCCCACCGCTTTGCATCTTTCCCATCACTTTCCCGTAGCACTTCACCTTTTCATCCAGTGCCACAGCCCCCCTCCCTTCATCCACATGGCCCCTCCTTATCTCATCATCCACTCACCTTCTACCATGTGTCTCTCTTTCTCTCCCAATCACCTCCACCTATATGGTCATCTCTACTCCTTATCCACTTGTGCCCCGTGTTCTGTGTCACTTTCGCCCATCCACCACTTCCAATTATTCACCTAGTCTTTGCACTAGCCTCCACGCCTTATTCATTAGGCAGTTCAGCCGATCCAGGTGGCAGCGTGAGAAGACCTCCATGTCCCAAGAGTGCAGAGTTGGCTGAGATGTTGTCAGTCCCAAGGAAATATTTATTGAGGTAGTTGGTGGTGGTTAGACATCGTCTCCACCATAAATGGAAAGTTCGGTGAAGGATTAAAAGCATGTCGGTTCATTCGCAAGACTATCAGGAGTCTGATTGCGTCTGTCATAAGTGCACGATTGATCAGAGACTGCATGCACAGGCTGTTAGTAGACATGCAGACGCAATTCTTTTAATGCAACGTCTCGTTTTCACTATTGTTGTTTTTCTTTGAGTATATGTAGGCAATTTCTCCATTTGGTAATCTATCGATGGTAGAGCAATGCTCCCGACTGTAAAGTTTTAGCAGATGTCCTAGTTTCCTGGTTATGTATCTGTATGCGAGATTTCTTGTTTTATGATAGACAACTTTCTTACTCCATCTGGTTTTCATATCATACTGAGGGAGTTCATGATTGACTGATTCACATGAATCATTGCAACTATGTTATGATAAAGGATTTATTGTTGCATTGTTGTATTCTCCAGTTTTTTGCATTTGAATGTAATAATCTCTTGTGTTCAGATGTTTCTCCTACAGTCTGTTAGAAACCTGATGTTTATGATAGACCTTTGGATTTCTCTCATACAAGTCTTCCTCCTTCTCACCCTTACTACAACCTACTGTCTGAAGTTAGACTAAGACCTCACTTACCCGTGCATGCTTGACCTAGTTTCATGAGTTAGAACAATATTGTTTCGCATTTTCTTCCATTCGATCATCCCTTTATAAAAAAAATGTGACATAAACTGTTGGGTGTTGGGCTCTGCTCCTGCTGCAATCCAGGAGTGACTTCCATCACTAACATTTCAGGCACCGTTTCTGGGGATGAAGTTGAAATTTTTCCCTGGGATTGAATGACATTGAGCCTCTGATTCTGAAGGTGCATCAGGCATCAGAGCCCTTGAAGATTGCTACTATGCACCTGGTGACTCCATTGTGATGACTCCACTAAGGCAAGCCTACTATTTTAAATTATGGCTTCCAGAGGTAGACACACGCGGTCCCATCCTCAACTGCCTCTAGCTACGCCTGAAGCTAATCTGAAGGTTATTATCAGAAAAGGGAAGGCCTCTCAAGGAGAAAGATCCACCGCTGAACCAGGTAATTCGCCACCTCCTTCTGTAGAAACTCCATTTTCTTCTTCTTAGCTTTCTATCAAACCTATTTCTGAGGTTTCCCATTTCTTGAATTTCGGGAGTGTTCCTGCTGAGTTTTCCCCTCCTGGTCTAGGATTAGAAGGGGAAATCCTTGTCACTCCCCTTTCCCCTGAAGCTATACCTTGGTGCAGACCTCGGACCACAAAATATTTCACCACCCCTCCTCTTGTTACTCTTGCTACTACTACACAGAGAGAAGCATCTGCCCATTCGGGTCCCTTAGCCTTCTCTCTGAATTCCCCATTGTTTCCCTTTCCATGAGGGAGCTCATTTTTGGTATCCCCCATTCAAACCCCTTCTCCTCTAAGTTCTCCTCCACCTAATATTCCCATGGCAGGAGTTAATCCCCCCATGACCATAATGGAGGCCATAATAACTGCTAGGTATGCTCCCCTTATGTTACCATAGCCTTTCAACGCCCTTCCAACAGATGGTTACCTTAAGAAACTACCCAAGTTCACAGGCGAAGGAGATATAGCCGCAGAAGAACACCTCAAATCCTTTTACAGTTTCATAGATGATCATGTTATCATGCATGCAGAAGTATGGATGAGGATTTTCATCCATAGTCTCAAAGCCGAGGCCAGAAAATGGTTCAGGGCCCTGCCCCCTTGATCTATTGATGGGATTGAGGCTTTATATAATTCCTTTTTGAGACAATGGGGGGACAAAAAAGTCTTCATGTATTACATGACAGAGTTTGGGTCTTTGAAGAGAAAGGAAGGAGATTCTGTCTCCGACTTCTCCAAGAGATTCAATAAAATGTATAATAAAATATTTTCTGAGATAAAGCCCTTAGAAGCCTCTTCTAAGATCACTTACGCTAGTGATTTTGATCCCGATTTCTACCTTCTATTGAGGGAGAGAAGAGCCACTACTTTGGCTCACATACAGGATGCAGCTGTAGAAGTAGAATCTAACATATTGGTTGTTGACAGACTTAGGAATAAGGCTGATATAGACATATCCAGAAAAATACCCGAAGCCTCTCCATCCAATTCCTCTCCCCTTTCCCTTCAGTTGGATGAGGTAACTAAAATTCTAAAATCGCTTTCAACTAGAATGGAAAAGTGGGAGTTAGAAGGGAAGCCCATGTACAAAAATCCCCAGAATGATGATAATAGAAGTTTCAGGAGACCTAATAGAAATGTGCCACAGGCTTTCCCAAGGGAACAAAGGGGGAAAGACAGGGAAGATCAAAGGATTCAAACCCCTCTCCAAAACAACCTATTTGCTCATGAGGAAGGAGAGGAGATAGATGAGCTCGACCCTGAAATTCACTATATTGAAGAAACTTCCCCTTTTCCCTATTTGACTCAGTATGCATATGAAGAATCCCTTATGAAAATTCAAATCAATGAGTTAGGTAAAGGAGAAAAGGCCAACAACACCCCTAATATATACCCTCTCAGATCAAGAAGAAAGAAGGAAATTTTGACAACCAAGATCATCCCCTCATAGCAGAAAGGCCTACTAAATCTGCAACAATCACTACTAAAGAAAAGAAAACTCAGAATACTTCGCCAGTGGACAAAGAACCTATCTCTGAGGTAAGGGAAGATCCTAAGCCTATTTCCTCCTTTAGTTTTGAGCATGAAATTCAAAAAATCAGATTTCCCGTACCCCTCTCAGAGCTAGTTAAAAATGAAGATTTCAAAAGGTCCCTCTCCAAACTGCTACAATCTAAGTCCCCCCAGCCTTCCTATGACTCAGTGAACCTTCAAGATGAAATTCCATAAGTCATCCTAGGTCCCATGGTGGAAGACAGAGATGATTCACCCCCTCCCTTCTACACCTCCCTGGACATACATGATAAAGTGCTGCATAATTGCCTCATGGATTCAAGAGCTTCCCATAACCTTATGCCCAAAATAGTCATGGAAGAATTGAGATTGGAAGTGACAAAGGCTTATCATTATTTGTACTCTTTTGATTCAAGGAGGGTGCAATTTCTTCGAGTCATCAAAGACTTGGTGGTCTCTTTATTTCAACTGCTAATGAAGATTGTGGTCATGGACATTGTGGTAGTTGATGTTCCCCCCAAGTTTGGCATGCAGTTGTCAAGGTATTGGATTAAAATACTTGGAGGAACATTATAGATGGATATCACATATGCCACCATTCCAATATTTGGAGGGGAACACAAGAGGTTGTACAAAGAAGCCTAGCTAGCCTATATTGTTAGTGATGAAGCAAACCCCACCAATCATCCCATCTTTGCACTTGACACTGATTTGGGGTCTAGTTTATTACATATCACTGAGACTCTTGATTCCCCTTTATAGATCAGAAAGCAACCCATTTTTAATCAGGAAATACCTCCTCCAACCACCTCTATTTGGATAATGTTCTTTGATGGAGCTTCTTCCAGTATACACGCTGGCGCTGGAGTGGTTTTCTTGTCACCTTGTCAAGAAACCATATCCCTGTCATACAAGCTAGAATTTGAAACCACTAACAATGTGGCAGAGTATGAAGCTCTTGTTCTGGGTATAAGGGATACAAAAGAAATGGGAATAAGGGAGATAACATTGTTCGGAGATGCTGAATTAATAATCCAACAAGTCAGGAATGTTTATCGGGCCAAGAATCCTCGGCTCAGAAGTTACAGAAATGAGGTATGGGACCTGATTGATAATTTCTTTTCAGCTTTCAACATTTATTTTATCCCAAGAGAGGAGAATACTTCGACTGATTCCTTAGCTGTCTCAACTAGTCTGTTCAGGATCCCTCTACTACCAAAGATTAAATATGGGGTTGAAATAAGATATAGGCCATCCATCCTGGAAAATGTAAAGCATTGGAAGGTATTTGAAGATGATCTTGAAATCAATTTTTTTTTTCAGTCGGTCGATGAGTTTTCTGCATTTCACATTGATCAGGACCCTGATCCCGAAGGTGACCCTCACTCTGAGGTATTCTTAAATAAAATTGTTAATCACCATATTGTTCAGTTGCCCAACAATTACATTCCAAGGGGACTAGTCCCTTTATAAAGATTGTTCGATGGGAATGATGTGGCAGTAAAAGGTAAGATTTTAGGAGGAGATGCTGATACAGCTGAGTGCAATATTGGCACACAAGAGGATCCTAAGTTTGTTAAGTTGTCAAGCAGCCTGACCCAAGAACACAGGGCCGAATACACTAAATTATTAAGAGAATTTGTTGATGTGTTTGCATGGACCTATGAAGACCTCAAGACATATGACACATTTGTCATTGAACACAAGATCCCACTGAAGGAAGAGGCTAAACCATTTAGGAAGAAGATAAGATAAATAAACCCCAAGTTGCTGCCTGTCATGGAGAGAGAAGTTAAAAAGCTGTTAGATGCCCAAATCATTGTCCCCTTGAGATATTTTGAATGGGTGGCCAATTTGGTCCCGGTGAGGAAGAAAAGTGGGGAAATCAAGCTCTGTGTTGATTTCAGGAACTTGAACAGGATCTCAAAGAAAGACAATTATCCCTTGCCCAACATGGAACACATATTGTAGAGGGTAACTGGTGCATCTAGGATATCCATGATTGATGGTTTTTCTGGTTATAACCAGATATCACTCATGTCCAAGGATAGAGAAAAAATGAACTTCACCACTCCTTGGGGCACATTCATGTATGCCAAAATGCCTTTTGGATTGATGAATGCAAGAGAAACATTTCAGCGAGCCATGGATATAGCCTTCATTGGGGAGAAAGATCAGTTTGTGGTGATCTATCTGGATGACATCACAGTCTTCTCTAGGTCTGACAAAGAGCACTGTTGTTACCTGAGGAAAGTTTTCTTGAAGTGTCGAAGGTTTGGCCTATCCTTAAACCCCAAGAAATATTTGTTTTCTATGAAGGAGGGGAAGCTGCTAGGCCATATAGTATCAAAAGAAGGAGTAAGGATTGATCCTAGCAGGTTAGAGGCAATTCAGACCCTATCGCTTCCTAGGTCTAGAAAGGAAGTTCAGGTTTTTTTTAGGGAAGATTAACTTTCTGAGGAGGTTCATCTCAAATTTTGCTGAGGTAGTGAAACATATCACAACCATGATCAGGAAAGGAAATGAAGTAAAATGGATTGCTGAACCTAGGGAATATTTTATCCAAATAAAGAAGGCTTTGAATGAGGCCCTGGTGTTGGTCAGCCCCGATTATTTAAAGGATTTCCAGATTTTTTTCTTTTGCTTATTTTGATACAATCGCAACGGTCTTATTGCAGAAAAATGAGGAAGGGAAAGAGAAACCCATTTCATTCTTTAGCAAGGCATTGAGAGATGCAGAAATCTGGTACAAGATCATGGAGAAGCAGGCCTATGGCTTGGTGAAATCTCTCAAAGATTTCAGAGTCTATGTCTTGGACTCAAAAGTGACTACATACATTCTTTTAGCCTCAGTGAAGGACATCCTTATACAACCTGACATAGATGGGAGAAGAGGTAAATGGATTGCCAAGATCCTAGAGTTTGATCTTGAGATTAAGATCACCAAGTTGATAAAGGGGCAGGGTTTGGTCAAGCTGCTGGTTGAATCCAATTGTAAGGCCTTGGGGGTTAGCTTCATCAATGCTTGTTCAAAAAATCAACAAGCTGTGTCATCCAACAAGAGCTCTCAGGGTGACTTATCTCTAGCGAAATGCACCTGGTACAGAGATATTTTGTATTTTTCACAAGTGTTGAAGCCTCCTGATGGAATGGGAAAGAGTAAGGAAAGAGATTTAAAGATCAAGGCAGTTAGATATTGCTTCATTGACCGAGCCTTATACTGGAAAGACCCTCTAGGGTTGTTTTTGAGGTGCCTAAATCCACAAGAAGCCCATAAAGTTATGTTTGATTTCTATAGCAGCCTTTGTGGGGGGCATCATTTTTGGAAGACCACAACCCACAAAATCCTCAAGGTTGGGTATTACTGGCCCACTTTATTCGCTGATGTCTGCAGATAAATCAAAGCTTGCATCAAATGCAAAAAGTTCTCAGGAAAGAAACAACTCAAATCTCTTCCACTAAAGCCTATAGTGACTTTGACACCCTTTCAACAGTGCGGATTGGACTTCATTGGAGAAATTCATCCTCCCTCAAGTGGCCAACACAGATGGATCCTGATTGTGACAGACTATTTTACCAAGTGGATAGAAGATGTCCCCACCAGGAATGCTTCACACAAGATAATTATCATCTTCTTGGAGGATATCATAACCAGATTTGGCTGTCCCAACAGAATTGTCATCGACAATGCCGCTTCTTTCAAGTTTGAGCCTCTGGTTAAGTTTTGTGAGCAGTTTGAGATTTCACTCATTCACTCCACCCCCTATTATCCTCAAGGAAATGGGCTGGCAGAATCTTCAAATAAAAGCCTGATCAAACTCATTAAAAGACTATTTGAAGACAATAAGAGGGCCTGAGATTCAAAGCTCAAATTCTCTCTATGGGCTGATCGGGTGACAAAAAAGAGATCCCTGGGCACCTCACCTTTCCAACTTGTTTATGGGACAAAGGATTTTTTTCCCACTCAACTCACTTTACCTGTGGTGAAATTATTTCAGGACCTTGAAGGAGAGCCTAACCATATGGTCAGAAGGATTCATCAAATGGTGGAGGTGCAGAAAATCAGAGAGAAGGTAATGAACAGGGCCTACAGTCATCAATAAAAGATCAAGCAAGCCTTTGACAGGAAGGTCAGTAAGAAGAAGTTCGAGATGGGTGATCTAGTGCTCAAGTGGAATGCACCCAGGCAGGATAGAGGCAAACATAGTAAGTTTGATGCCCTCTGGATTGGAGCCTTCAAAATATCTGAAGTATTCTTGAACAACACTTACAGGTTGCAGGATTTGGAGGGTGAAGAAGTTTTTAATGGCCCAGTAAATGGGAATTTCTTGAAAAAATGTTCTTTTTGAGCCTAAGATGGCCCCTCTTCTTTTGTAAATATTGTTTTCTATTTTCAGCTTAATAAATGACTCCATAGCCCAACAACAAGGCACTGGAACTGCAAAAGAGTTCTTAGAGCATCACAGTGATGACTCTATCCCCCATGGAGCCTAATATTAGCACCTAAACATGTAAGAGGGGTATTTTTCCTAAAAGATTCCTCTCATTGGAAAAAAGAGGGAAAGAAGTGGAGTAAAAACCCACTTATCCTAAGTTGGGGCACAAATGCACATTTGGATAAATGGCGAGCGAATCTGGGTGGCTAAAATCTGCGCGCCCAAAGATGTGATCAGGATAAGATTCCGGAGCTGCCTCACCATTCTACCTTTAAAGCGGAGGGGGGGGGTATGAAATTGGCCGCGTGCCTCTCAATGGCTTGGATTGGAGCACTCATATCTGCGGTCAAGGTTGGATTCTAGACCCCCCTTGCCATTCTACCTTTAATAAGGGGGGGGGGTGTCTGGAATTGGCGGTTTCCAATGGACCCCACATTGCCACATCTCCAATCTCTTCCACCATCCACCTTCTGCCATATGTCTTCCACCCAATGCCATCCTTACCTATCCCTTTCCCCTTTCCTCGCTTCCACTTGTCACCTCCTACCAGGTGTTCTCCCTCCCCATCCTCCAATCCATCCTTCCTCCTCCTTCCGGCCTGCTACTTTTCGAATTTCCTCGTCACTTTCCCGTAGCACTTTGCCTCGTCATCTAGTGCCACAACCCCTCTCCCTTCATCCACATGGCCCCTCCTCATATCATCATCCACTCACCTCCTGTCATGTGTCTCTCTTTCTCTCCCAGTCGCCTCCACCTGTATGGTCATCTCTACTCCTTATCCACTTGTGCCTCATGTTCCGTGTCACTTCCACCATCCACCACTTCCAATTATGCACCCAGTCTTCGCACTGGCCTCCACGCCTTATCCATTAGGTCATTCAAGCGATCTAGGTGGCAACGCGAGAAGACTGCCACATCCCAAGAGTGCAGAGTTGGCTGATCCATTCTCAGTCCCAAGGAAGTAGTTATTGAGGTAGTTGGTGGTGGTTAGACATTGTCTCCACCATAAATGGAAATTCCAACGAAGGATTAAAAGCATGTCAGTTCATTCGTAGGACTGTCAGGAGTCTGATGGCATCTATCATAAGTGCACGATCGATTAGAGACTGCATGCGCAGGCTGTCAGTAGACATGCATATGCAATGTTTTTATTGCAACATCTCATTTTCACTATTTTTGTTTTGCTTTGAGTATATGTAGGCAACTTCACCATTTTGTAATCTATCGATGGTAGAGCGATGCTCCCGACTGTAAAGTTTTAGCAAACATCCTAGTTTCCTGGTTATGTATATGTATGCGATATTTCTTGTTTTATGACAAACAACTTTCTTACTCGATCTGGTTCTCATCTCATACTGAGTGAGTTCATGATTGACTGATTCACATGAATCATTGCAACTATGTTATGATAAAGGATTTATTGTTGCATTGTTGTATTCTCCAGTTTTCTGCATTTGAATGTAAGAAGCTCTTGTGTTTAGATGTTTCTCCTATAGTCGGTTAGAAACATAATGTTTATGACATAACTTTTCATTTCTCTCATACAAGTCTTCCTCCTTCTCACCCTTACTACAACCTACTGTCTGAAGTTGGACTAAGACCTCACTTACTCGTGCATGCCCAATCTAGTTTCAGGAGTTAGAACAATATTGTTTCAAGTTTGCTTTCATTCGATCACCCCTTTATAAACAAAACGTGACATAAAATGATGGGTGTCAGTCTCTGCTCCCGGTGCAATCTAGGAGTGACTTCCGTCATTAACACAATTGTTGTCTGATGCACTACCACTCGAAGGGGTACCAACAGGGGTTACAAGGGTGGCCAACAGATGTGCGCTTAAGAACCACTTGTATTTCCTGCATGTATGATTCCTCAACCGTGGGTTTATGTGCGTAATGACAGATCTCTGTGGATTAAAGATGCCAGAATACATCTCTACCCTGAAAAAAAATTCCCACAATTTCTGCCAAGGAAAGTGCTCTGATACCACTTGCAAGATACCGTATATAAAAAATATGCAGAACAAAAATAAAATGCTAGAAATGGTAGAATAACA
>JZKD02S1707493.1:69320-120913 GCA_000966675.3 Picea glauca
AGATAATTAAAGAAAATAATTACAAAATAAGAAAGTGTCAGGTCAGACCTAATGTTAAAAGGAAGTGACATAAATGGTATAAATAAACATCATTATACATTCATTTGATATAAGTTGAATTTCAGAGGAAATCAGAAGTAAAGAAGGCCAGATTTCAAGGGAGGATGAAGTCTTTTGGTGATGTGTTCTAAGGTATGTTATTTTCAGGTCATCTTACCATTTTTTCTAGAATGATTCCGATGGTGAAATCGCTATGGTATTGAGAAGACATATCAAGGTACCTCTAGTAAAAATTTCAGCTCTTGATTCACTATAATTATGGAGATACACTATGTGGAAGATAGGGTTTGTGACCAGTCCTGAAGCTAGTCAATAAACATGTGTTCCGGGTAAAGCAATCATAAATTTTTCATACATAATCCAAATGAAGTGGGACCACTTCCATTAGAACGAGTATGGACTTTAGTTTATTGTGTGTGAGTTTCAGAATCACATGTTAAATATTGAGCACGTGGCATGCTGTACAAGTTGGGTCTTCTGAATAAATCAGAATTGAATAAAGTCTACCATTCTTTCTATAACTTCCTTTTGGGGAGGATTCAAGGAGTAAAACTTGGAGGAGTTTCAGAGAATACATTGAGTAATATTATCTATAAGATAAGATTACTCCAAGAATTGAAGAATTGCAGAAATTGAAGAAGTCTCAGAAAACATTATCAGGTTCTATGTGATGATTGGTCGATGGTGATGATTTAATGTAAAGTTTTATTATCTCTCNTAAAGAAAATAATTACAAAATAAGAAAGTGTTAGGTCATCCCTAATGTTAAAAGGAAGTGACATAAATGGTATAAATAAACATCATTATACATTCATTTGATATAAGTTGAATTTAGGAGGAAATCAGAAGTAAAGAAGGCCAGATTTCAAGGGAGGATGAAGTCTTTTGGTGATGTGTTCTAAGGTATGTTATTTTCAGGTCATCTTACCATTTTTTCTAGAATGATTCCGATGGTGAAATCGCTATGGTATCTAGAAGACATATCAAGGTACCTCTAGTAAAAATTTCAGCTCTTGATTCACTATAATTATGGAGATACACTCTGTGGAAGATAGGGTTTGTGACCAGTCCTGAAGCTAGTCAATAAACATGTGTTCCGGGTAAAGAAATCATAAATTTTTCATACATAATCCAAATGAAGTGGGACCACTTCCATTAGAATTAGTATGGACTTTAGTTTATTGTGTGTGAGTTTCAGAATCACATGTTAAATATTGAGTACGGGGCATGCTGTACAAGTTGGGTCTTCTGAATAAATCAGAATTGAATAAAGTCTACCATTCTTTCTATAACTTCCTTTTGGGGAGGATTCAAGGAGTGAAACTTGGAGGAGTTTAAGAGAATACATTGATTAATATTATCTATAAGATCATATTACTCCAAGAATTGAAGAATTGCAGAAATTGAAGAAGTCTCAGAAAACATTATCAGGTTCTATGTGATGATTGGTCGATGGTGATGATTTAATGTAAAGTTTTATTATCTCTCNTGTATCTTCCTCTTGGAGGTTTATCCCTCCCTTTACATTTGGAAGCTGTAGCTACCTTTGGAAGTCATTACTTCCCTTGAACAATAAGTATTGATTATTTCTCATATATTGTGCAGGGTGTATTGGTGTAACTATTATACTATTTTTCATTTCTCATTGGATAAAGTTGAATGGTTTAAGTATAAGTTGAAAAAGGCTTTAAATTGTACTTGATACCGATTCACTTCCCTCTCAATATCAACATTTACAACCCATATACAATGATATACAAATATAGATGACAACTTTCTCACATATATCATTGTCTCACATATACAAGGACATGAATATGATAGTAGATGGAATTTCAAAACTAGAGCATGGTACTTGGATTATATCCATTCTACAGGATGGGCATACCAATGGATTTAATCATGCACCTTGGATATAATGATACACTTTTTTTGTATTGAAACATGGGACTATTTACAAATATTACTTTTTTAATGATGTGACCATTATGCTTATTTGAGATAAGGAACAACACTATGATTTATCATACAACTTGTTGATATGTATTAGAAATGAAAGTATGAAGATATGCTACTATAAATGGATGTTGAAAAACACTATTTTTTATGATATAGTTTGTTGATATGTACATAGAAGGCAAGGATAAATATAAATTTATATAAATGGATATTGAGCCTTTTTTGAATTTCATGAGGTATATGACTGTAATTTCATTTTGTAAATAAAATTACAATTTTTATTCTTCGAAAAAAAAGTTCCGAAATGTATAAGAAAAATTGTATATATTTTGGGAGTGAAATGTATCTAACAAATATAATTGTATGGATAGTATTGTAGATCCAGTCCATATCAGAGAGAGGAAACAATTTAATATTAACTCTTAAAGAAGGAATATGGAGGATGGACAATATTCTTACTATTATCGTAGGATTTGTACTTGTGCAAATCCCACCACAAGATCCCCAAATCTTGTGTAACTATGGAATAAACTACCATTATCACCTTAGTAGGATCTTACCTTGTTTTAGTGATAGAAGAGGTCCACAAAAATGGAGACTTCCTTGGTTACCTCAAGGGATCAAATAGAAAGTTTAGTATCCAATCCTACCTCCCCCTATCTTGATCACCATTTTGTTGGTCTAAGTCTATGAAAGAGAAGAGGTTTGAAGGTGACTTTTGTACCTGCCTGAAACAAGAACACTTTGCAACATATATATACAACAATTACCAAGATAAATTATGAAAAAATAACCTCTTTAGATGTTAGAAAAGATATATTACAATGACTATTACAAATTTGTAGTAGTAAACAATTATATGACAACAGTAAATGATTTGTAACAACAATAATAGTTAGTGCTTAGAAGTACCACAATTGATGATGAAAGGTAAGCATATAACCAATAGAATATTATCCAATTGTTAGAGGTGATTTCTAAGTGAGTTACACCACCTTTATATGCGTGTATGCAACAAATCAATGTAGTTTTAGATGGTTGTAGAATTTTTTTCTAACAACGACAAATAATATAGTGAGTTTGCTAGGGTTATAGTTAGTAGGGTTAGTAGAACACTTAAGAGATTTGGAAAATAGGTTTCATCAATCACTTTAAGAGTTGCTTCTATATTATTTCCTTTACCATTCTAGGGCTATGAAGTCTCAAATGCATCCAAGATTGAAGTTTGATCTACTTGAAACAAAGAGGTAGAGTCTAAGCACTAAGGTGCAAGCACATTATGCCTTAGGTTTTAGACTTTGAGGAGAAGGATGTCTATAGTGCAAGCCATTTTGGGCCCTATATATTGTTTCTCCCTTCTTGTTGCTTCAACTAAGTCCAAGATCAATTGTCTAGGTCTAAAATCCTAAAGTGATAGTACTTTAGGGATTTAGGCTTCTAACCCTATCAAGGACAATTCAAAAATTTTGAACAAATAAAACTTTGTGAGAAGAAGAAGCACTTATGTTCCTCTCTTAGGGTTTCAATAAATGAGAATTATTGCAACCAAATGAAAATTTCACCATAAACATCAACAAAATAACATATAATTTCATAAATTTACTTATGTTATCCAAGAAACCATGATAATCTAACCCTAATTGTAGAAATATCCATCCAAAATCAACAAACCATCCATAAGAGATCCATTCTTATTAGAAAAACAGGATCGTGGAGCAATAAAATAAGACAAATGCAGAAATAAAACATAGAAGATACACAATACAATAGAGACACAAATATACATGGTTCACTTAGTGTGGGCTACATCCACTAGAGAAATTGCTAGGTCCTTCCTTTTTATTATCGAACAAAATGAATGGATATTGTTGGATTATTGTATGAAAGTGTTATTTATCTTTATGACCAATATATCATTATCATACAGTAAGTGCATAGTAAATAAACCATGAACAATGAACAACCATACACATACACAGTACACCATTATTTTTACGTGGAAACCCAATGCGGTAGAAATCCACATAATGTTTTTTCTTATATGTGTTTAAGAATTACATGCATTAGAAGCACCAACTTCCTTTGTTCTCCAACTACAACTGGAAGGAGGCTCTAACCACCTTTATTTCCAGGCTACAACCTGAGGGAAGATACAACTTTCCAATCCTCTCGCTACAACCAGAAGGAGGCTACAACCCCCTATGTTCTCTGGCTACAACCACCTATCCTTGCCTCATCTTGCCACCCTGAAATATAAGTAAAATGATGAAACCATTGTCACATTGTCACTGTGAGATATACCACTGTAAACCTATAATAATATGTACTAACAACCTATAACCAAATTGTACCATTGTCCTCTAACCAACATGTATCTGTACCCTTCTTGTACCAACAAAAACCAACATGTACACACCTTGTATTTATTGCAACACTCATATGTATTCACCCTATCTATATTGCATCTTGCATATGTACGCGTCCTATCTGTACTTAAGCATGTGTATTCCTTATAAAAACTAGGGTTTTCTCTCTCCTGAAAAACTCTCGCCCTCTACAGCCTTTGTCACGTCAACCTGCAATCTATCACTATGTCTAGATTGTAACTGTGCCCTATGCATACATCCTCATATGTATCAAATGCATCTTTATCTCTCTAGTCATGTTCCATACAAATATAATAATTGACAAGTATAATAACCCTCACATGGACTATACACCAAATCCTTTCTGATATACAACCTCTCAATACATCAACCACTTCAAAAATACAACCTCTCAACCATGTACCACAAAAACCATTAACCTTATTCCAAGAAATACAAGATGTGCCTCAACCCTAACAAGATGTATCAATGATAAATATTGATTATAAAAACATTGTGTTTCCGTATATTTGACTTATACACAAAGTCCCATGCAACCACTAATCTCTCTAGGGAAAATCCTCAAACCCCCATAACCATTTTTCATGTAGAAAAAAAAATCCAACTACTCATAGAAATAAGACATACCTTTTGAACCAATAGATAGATTTGATGTACCTGATTACTGTAGACCTTCCTGGGAGCTTGCCTTCAAACTCTAGAAACTTAGAATATTCATCTTCTCAAGTTTTAGGGATTTACCCTCATGTATGCACCCTATTATACTAACATCCCACGTACATACATTCCCTGATCCACTGCAACCCGCGTACACATAAAAAACTAGGGTTTTTTCAGTATTTTTTGTAATTTCAAAACTTTCGTCGTCAACCCTTCGTGTTATCCGTAAATTGCACAACTTCATATGTATCAATGAGTACCTGCAATAAAACACACAATAATATATATTCAATGTGCTCAATAGGTGCTAATAAGAGATCCTTTCTCTCTTATTTACACTTCCATGTAGCTTCCTCAAGTGGTTACCTTCTAACCAACTTAACTCGATTTCCTTCTTTTAGTGATAACCCACTTCTAGCCACTTGTCCACTTCTAACCCACTTTGCTACAAATAATAAATTCTCCACTTATAGTTTCAAACTAATTTATTTTTAATTATTTTCTTATTGCAACAACTTAACCCTTGATTAACTCCCAGTTTCACTCACTTAACTAGTCAACTTCTTCTAGGAGATTCTAGAATAATTTTGACATCTTTGACTTCTGGATAACCCATGAGGGTTTTCCAACTTCACAAGTTCATAACTCTCTAACCGTGAAGAGTTATGTGGCATTCCATATATCACCAGAAATGACATGACATATACTATCCATATAGAATAGTCGTACCTATATATATATTAAATTTAATACCATTATACATCAATCAAACCAAATTCCCTTATCCATACTATTGGGGCTACCATAATTTTATACGAGACTTGATTCAAGGGTTGACATCAATGACAACCAACCCAATTAATCAACAATATATCCCTTTGGCATTGATTGCAAAACTCTTATGCAATACCAAAGTCACATCAATTATGCTTCCCCTGTGACCATTGATCCCACTGGAAGCATGCTTGTGTCCTCTCTCTCCAAGCATCAAACTCTCTGTCCTACATCTGATGAATCTCTCCCACTTTGAGATTAATGGAAAAGGTCATTTCCCATCTAGGGTTGCTCCCCCTAACTGAATTGTCCTTGTGGCTACTCCCCTTGACTAAACTCTTCCCGAACTTTCTCCCCCAACCTAAATTTTCCTCTGTATGGTGCTTCCTTGTGTAAATCTAAGACATATAAGATAAGAATTCAAAATCATTCATTTTGGAGTAGAAATTACTTCGAGTCTCTGGTGAAGATACTCAAAAGATTCCCTTGGAAGCGGTTTTGTGAAGATAACTACAACATGTTCCTTTGTTCCCACATATTCAACTATGATTTTCTTCTTTGCAACCTATTCCCGTAGGAAGTGATACTTGATTGGAATGTGCTTCGTCTTCAAGGGCATCACTGGATTCTTTGAGATACTGATAGCGCTTGTATTTTCATAATATATAGGAATGGGATCATCATACTCAACCTATATATCTGTCAATTGTTTTTTCATCCATAGAACCTATGTATAACATGTTGTTGCTGCAATATATGTTGCTTCGACTGTAGACAATGATATCAATGATTGTTTCTTTCTTAGCCAAGATATCAAACACTCACCCATGTAGAATGTCATTCCAAAGGTGCTTCATCGGTCATCAATACAACCTGCCCAATATTCATCTATGTAGGCAATAAGTGACAGATCCTTTCCTTTTGGATACCATAATCCAAACTCTTGTGTGCCCTTGAGATTTTATAAAAATCGTCTTCACTGCTAGAACATGTGATTCCTTTGGTGCTTCTTGAAATCGTGCCACCTATCCAACTGTTTGCATTACATTTGGTCTAGATGTTGTCATATAAAGTAAGTTTCCAATCATTGACATGTACTGCCTCTGATCTGTAGACTTTGAATCATCATCTTTTCTCAACTTGCAACTAGTTTGCATAGGAGTGTTAACTGGTTTGCTATCTTCGATTCTGAACCTCCTTAGCATTTCTCTGATATACTTAGTTTGAGAAATAAAAATGCCTTGGTTGCTTTGACATATTTGAAGACCCAGAAATAAGGATATTTCTCCAAGTAATGACATTTCATATTCATTCTTCATATGATTTGCAAATTTTTGGCTTAATCTGTCATCGCCACTTCTAAAGATAATAGTATCAACATAAACTTCAATTAATAAAATACTATCTTGAGTTACCTTGATGTAGAGGTTGTTGTCTGCATTTCATTTTTTGAACTCTGCTTGTTGTAGATATCTATCCATTCTAGAGTACCATGCTCTGGGAGCCTATTTTAGACCATACAAGGCCTTCTTCAACCTTCACATGTAATCTTCGTTCTCTGAGAGTTGAAATACTTCTGGTTGCTCAATGTAGACTTCTTCTTTAAGTTCCCCATTCAGAAAGGATGTTTTCATGTCCATATGATACACATTAATATTCTTGGAGCATGATTAAGCTAATATCATCAAATTGCTTCCATTCTAGAAATTGGGGAAAATGTCTCTTCAAAGTCGATCCCTTCAACCTATGTGTATCCTTTACATACCAATCTAGATTTATTCCTGGTAACCTGTCCATATTCATTCAATTTATTTATGAAGATCCACTTTGTGCCAATCACATTCTTGTATCTTGGTATTGGAACCAATTCCCAAGTTTCATTCTTCTCTATTGGATCCAAATCTTCATTCATGGCCTTTTTCCAGAATTCATCCTTGTTGTCTTCTTCAAAACTATTTGGTTCAATCGAAGATAAGAGTGTTAGGTGCAATTTTTTTGTTTAACAAATTTTTCTTCTAGTCTCAATTCTTGGATCTTTTTTCCCAATAATATGATCTAAAGGATGATTCTTTTGTACTCTCTTTCTAGGTGTCTTTGGAGGTAATTGTTGAACATTCTCTTCTACTTCTATCTAATATTCTTCATCTTCCCTTTCTGCAACTTCTTCATCCTTTGCTTCTTCTTCGTAAACCTGTTCCACTGATTCTTTTTCTTCTTCCTTTAATTTCCATCCACATGTTTCATCAACTGTTACATTGATGCTTTCCAAAAATTTGTTGACCCTTATATTATAACACTTGTATGATTTTATTGTACTTGAGTAACCAACAAGTACACCTTTGTCCACACGAGATTCAAACTTTCTCATGCTTCCATCTTCTCTTTTTATGTGGCATTAGCTTTCAAGCACTCTGAAGTTCTTTACATTTGTTGGTCTTCCTATCCATAGATCATAGGGAGTTTTGTCACTGTTGTTTCTAAGAATTACTCTATTTTGAATGTGAACTATTGTATTCACTTCATGTGTCCAAAAGACGTCTGTCAACTTAGAATCCATTCACATTGTTAGAGCCATTTCCTGTATTGTCATGTTCTTTCTTTCAACAACCCCATTTTGTTGAGGTGTCCTAGCAACAGAGAATTTCCTGTTATTCCATGTTTACTGCAGAAGTCCATAAATTCCTTTGATGTAAACTCTCCTCCATTATTATAACTCAAACATTTTATTTTTGAATCCATTTCATTTTCAACCATTTCCTTGTATACCTTGAAGTTTTCAAATGCTTCTGATTGATTCCCGAGAAAAAAAATTGAATTCATTCTTGTATAATCATCAACCAATAACATAAAGTATTTCTCACCTTTTAAACCCTTTGTTCTAGTTGGTCCAACTAGATCAGTATGCAAAATTTTCAGTGGTCTTGTCGTTGAGTATTCCTTTGATTTGAACCTGGTCTTTGTTTGTTTTCCTCGTTGACAATGCTTGCATAATGTTTTGGTTGGCTTCGTGATCTAGGTAATTTATTTGACTACATCCTTTTTGCTGACTTTGAAGAGTTTATCGAAGTTTATGTGACCCATTCTTTTGTGCCAAATCCAAACTTCATCTTCCTTTCCTAAACAACATTTTTCATTTTCAATTTCACTTAATACATATATATTTCTTGAAGTTCTTGCAACTATTGCAATCAATTTTCCCGATCCTTCTTTTCTTATCTCTCACTTATGTGAATCTAATGTAATTTTATGACCTTGGTTACACATTTGACTTACACTTAGAATATTATGTTTCATATCTTCCACTAGTAGAACATTTTTTTCCTTGGTATTCTTGTTTCCAATTGTGACTATGTCCTTTCCAATGACTCTAGCCGAGTCATCATTTCGAAAGGAGACCGATCCATCTCTTTCCTTTCTCAATGTAAGAAACTTGTATTCATCACATGTCATGTGTTTTGAGCATCCACTGTCAATATACCAACGACGTTTCTTGTGTTTAACTTGTAGAGAGAGTGTGAATTCTTCATTATTAAACTAATTCTACTTTCTTATCCATATTCTCTACTGAGGTTCATGTCTGTGACTATTTTCATTCTGTTGTGATTCTCTAGGAGGGACTGCCATTCTACAATATTTTTCCATGTGTCCAAATTTGTTGCACTTTTATCATTCCACTTCAGTGCTCAATGATTCAAACATGTTGTATCTTCTTCTCTGTGTTTCACTAGGCCTTCTTGGATAATCATTTTGTGCATGACTTTCAAAGTTGTTTATGTTCCTACTATTAGCTATGCAATTTACAACTTTATGTCGAAAATTATTACGTGCATAACATAAAACAAAAAATATAGTTTGATACCTCGGATTTGAAGATATTTTGAAAGGAGTTACTCTAATGAATCCTTCTTCTTATTGAGGCCTACTTGTTTCTGATCTGAATCTTCTAGGTGGAGGATTGTCCCTATGATCTTCCTTGTAAAACTTCTTGTCTCCTCTAATTGTCTCTACATATATTCTTGGCTGTGTTTCTTTATTTGTAGCTTTGGAGCTTGAACCTATTTTTTTCTTATTGTATCCTAGCCAAAAATTGTCATGATGTGGCATTTGAATGTTGATAATATTATCCAAAACCTTTGAGTTGTTATGCATGTTTCTATGTTGAAGGTCTTTTCTTAATGTAACAACCTCTGCTTCCAAATTTCCAATGATCATGTATTTTTCTTTCAGCTATTTTTTGAGTGCTTCTTCAATTATTTTGTCTTCTTCTATTTGAACCTTTAATTCAATGATCATGTTCTCTAGTTCTTTAGAGTTTGAATTCTGAGTGTCTTCTTTCTTGTCTAGTTCTTCCCGGAGCTTCTTGTTTTTATTCTTTTCTCTTTTTATAACTTTTATAACACTCAATAGTTCTTCTCTGTAGTCAACTTCTCCTCTTCATATTCCTCTTCAATGTATTATTTATTGGATTCTTCTATTGGTGTGAATAGAACTCTTTCTGTCTCACTTTCATTGACTTCATCTTCGTCTGATGAGGAGCCATCTTCTTTTGTGAAAAATATTTTCTTGAAGGTTTTCTTTTTCGTTCTTTTGCCTTTATATGTTTGTTTATTGTTTGAATCATCCTCTTCATTTATTTTCTTTATATTTTGAGGAAATTTATTATAAAAATGAACAATACCATCACAATTAATAAAAACCAATGGAAGCTTACCTTTATATCCGTCGTCGATTCCCTTTTTAAATCTTCTAACAAAGTTGGCCACTTCTTCATCTTCTTTCGAGATGTCATTGTTGTTGTTGTATTCTTTTTCCTTTTGCTTGCCCTTTTTCCTTGACTTCTTGGATGCTTTGAATGCTCCTGATTTTATACCTATATTTTCCTGTTCAATTCTCATTTCATAGGATGTGAATATTCCATGTAGTTCATCAATGTTTATTGAATCTAGATATACTCTTTCTTCTAGTGCTAAGATCTTATGATCAAATCTCATTAGTAAATTTTGAACAATTATAGATTCATCAACTTATTCTCCCAATCCTATGATTGCATTCATTTTTTCATCAACTCATATGAAGTAATCTACAGTATTCTCATATTCCTTCATCTTTAGTTGTTCAAATTGACCTTTGTAAGTTTCAAGCTTTACTGCTTTGACTTTGGTATCTCCTTCATAAATATTTAGAAGTTTGTCCCAAATATATTTAGCGGAGATATAATGCATAAATTTGGTATATACTGAATCAAAAAGACCATTCATGAGTGCATTTGTGGCTTTTGAATTATTTAGACTAAGTTTCTTTCTGTTGTCATTTGTTGGCAGAACTATTGGTTCTTTGTATCCATCTAAATTTGATTTCCAAACCTCAAATCCTTGTACTTGTACATATGTTTTCATCCTTCTACTCCATAATGCATAGTTCGGTCCATCAAACTCTGGTATTCCATTTTTATACATATTGTTTCTCTCCATGATATACCTTTCAGTGGTTAAGCTAATTTCTGAAAGACCCTGCTCTGATGCTAATTGTTGGATTACTGAGAGGGGGGTGAATCAATAATAAATATTTTTAATTCTTTTAACCATAGTATGCAAGTGTTATTTATATTTATGATCAATATAGCATTATCATCCAGAACGTGCAGAGTAAATAAACCATGAACAATGAACAATCATACACATACATAGTACACCAATATTTTTACGTGGAAACCCAATGCGAGAGAAAACCACATAATGTTTTTTCTTATATGTCTTTAAGAATTGCATTCATTGGAAGCACCAACTTCTTTTGTTCTCTAGCTATAAAGGAAAGGAGGCTATGACCCCCTATATTTTTAGGCTACAACATGAGGGAAGCTAAAACTCCCCAATTCTATGGCTACAAGCAAAAGGAGGATAGAACCCCCTATGTTCTCCGACTACAATTGGAAGGTGGACACAACCACCTATCCTTTCCCCATACTGCTACCCTGAAATATAAGTAAAATGATGAAACCACTATCACACTGTCACTGTGAGATATACCACTATAAACATGTACCAATATGTGCCAATAACTTGTAACTAACCTGTTCCACTGTCATGTAACCAACCTTTACATGTACACTTATTGTACCAACAAAATCCAATAGGTACATGACATGTATTTACTGGAGTGCGTGTATTTACCCACCCTATCTATACTGCAACCCACATATGTACACAACCTATCTTTATTGTAGCTTGCGTATTCCTTCTGAAAACTAGGGTTTTCTCTCTCCTAAAAAACTCTCTCCCTCTGCAGCCTTTGTCACATCAACTTGCAACCTATCACTGTGTCCAAACTATAATTGTTCCCTATGAATACATCCTGATATGTATCAAATACATCTTTATCTCTCTAGTCATGTTCCATACAAGTATAATCATTAGCAAGTATAATAACCCTCACATGGACTAGGCACCAAACCCTTTTTGATATACAACCTCTCAATACATCAACCACTTCAAAAATACAAGCTCTCAACCATGTAACACAAAAACCCTTAACCTTATGCCAAGAAATACAAGTTGTGCCTCAACCCTAACAAGATGTATCAATTATAAATATTGATTATACCAACACTGTATTCTGTAGATCTAAATTATACAAAAAGTCTAATGCAGCCAATAATATCTCTAGGGAAAATCCTAAAACCCCCATAACCATTTCTCATGTAGACAACAAAATACAACTACTCATAGAAATAAGACATACATTTTGAACTAGTAGATAGATTTGATGTACCTGATTACTATAGACCTTCCTGGGAGATTTATTTCGGACTCTAGAAACCTAGCATCTTCATCTTCTCACGTTTTAGGGATTTACCCTCATGTAAGAACCCTACTATACTTCTATACCATGTACATACATGCCCCACTGCACTATAGCTTGTGTACACCTAAAAAACTAGGGTTTTTTCAATATTTTCTGTAATTCCGAAACTTTTGTCATCAACCCTTCATCCTATCTTGGACTTGTGCAACTTCAGATGTATCAATGAGTACCTGCACTAAACCTTACACAATAATACATATTCAATGTGATCAATAGGTTCTAGTAGGAGAGCCTTTCTATCTTATTTATAATTCCATGTAGCTTCTTCAATGGGTTACTTTCTAACCAACTTAACCTGATTTCCTTCTTTTAGGGCTAACCCACTTCTAACCACTTGTCCACTTCTAACCCACTTTGATACAAATAGTAAATTCTCCACTTCTAGTTGAAACTAATTTATTTTTGATTATTTTCTTATTGCAACAACTTAACCCATGATTAAATCCTAGTTTCACTCACTTGAATAGCCAACTTATTATAAGAGCTTCTAGAATAATTTTGACTTCTTTGACTTCTAGATAACTCATGAGGGTTCTCCAACTTCACAAGGTCATAAATCTATAACCGTGAGGAGTTATGTGGCATTTCACATATCAAGGGAAATTGCATGGCATGTACTATCCATCTAGAATAGTATTATATGAAAATATATTAAATTTCATACCATTATACATCAATCAAACTGAAGTATCTTATCCATATTGTTGGGGCTACCCGAATTTGCTACCGGACTTACCTCAAGGGTTGACATCAATGAAAACCAACCCAATTAATCAACAAATACAACCTACAACATGTTCGATGTAAATTCATATTATTTATCTCGCAATATCCCCTCTTATAATGTAATAATCACACTCATACACAGCCGTAATACAATTCCCTCATAAAATGGGGTTTCCTTCTGTTAGCACCATGATTTTCATAGCTAAGGTTATAGGTTTGTCAACAATTTTCAAAGTCATGCATGTTAGCACCCATATTGTTTTTATGACTGGCAACATCTAACATCTCCAAGGGTCATTTTCAGAAGGAATCTTTAATTTATTTATTCCCTTTTCCATTTGCAACTGTGCACTGCAAAGTTCACCGCGCACTGCAAAATTCACTGTGCACCGCGTAGAGGATGTTGTCGCGCAGAGTATGTTGTCGTACAGAGGATGTTGTCGGACAGAGGATGATGTCGCACAAAGGATGGTGTCATGCATATAATGTTGTCATGCAAAGAAGGTTTTTGCACATAGGATGTTGTTACATAATGGATTTCGTCGCGCAGTGCGTTGTCGTTCATAGGATGCTGTCATGTAGTGGATTTTCCTGCGCATAGGCTACATGTCACATTGCACAAATTAATCGTTTAGTGGTCAACTTAAAGATCAATTTATGACCAACTAAAGAGGAATTTTGAAAATCCCCAAGAGGTTTTTGTCTAGAACAAGCCAAATAATACAAACCTCTCCCATATTTGCAAAATGTGTCACGGTTTGGGATATTCGAAAGAATATTTGAGCCCTACTTTTTAGTTTTTGTGATTTCCTATCCGAGACATATTTTTGCGACACACATTCTATCCATTTGGAGATTAATTTCAAGAAACCAAGAGACATTTTTCTTTATAAACCAATTAAATACAAAAATGTTTCTCAGTTTCTAAAAATAGTGTTTTATCAGTGAGATACGATATCATATTTAACGCCTATTTTCCCAATTTGTTGCACAATCCGCTGCGTGTTTTGCTGTAGGTTACTGTTGCGTAGTAGACTTGCTGTGAGGGGTGACAAAGTGTCCAGCAGTGCAAATGATGAATTATCACAACCATAGGGTGGAATTTCAATCATTATCAATGATTGTAAAGAATATCTCGGTTACGATTATGATTTGGAAATTTAGGTTTTCTATTTTTAGTGAATCTGTTGAAGTCATTGTTCTCTTTCAAAGAAAAAGGATCCATGATTCTAGGAGGAAGTAGTTCGACCATAGTAGCCAAGGGTGACATTATTTTTCTATATATGGGGAACATTTTCATGTAAATAGGGCTGGTTGGAAAAATTGGTAGATGACAACCATTGTATGTAATTTGAGTTTTTGACCGAAATTTAATGCAAAGGTCCTATAACTTGACGAAAAGATTCTAGTTGTAGCAGTCGGATATATTGTGCCTCTTTCTTTGCATATGTGATTCCTGTCATCTTTATTCATTTCTTTTCTATCTATTCCAGAACGAATTTTCGAACCTGTGGATTCATTGCACAACGCCCCTTGTTCACGCCACTTAGACAAAACATTTTCTTCTAAATCTAACTCCGAATTCGTCCGCAGCGGTGCTCTGAGTTACTTCATGTGTTTTTCTCCCACCACACATTACGATTTTACACTAAAGACTATTACTCGCCTAGCCTTATCCTCTCAAGTTCTATCACTGAGTCATTTTTCTCCGTCATTTCCTCAGATCAAATCCATAGCCCAAGGATTACCTTCTTGTGCCAATATAACCAGAACCCATTAGATCAAAGGTGTTAAATCTAGCCACTGCTTTCAAAGCCATATCCTGCGTGAAGATCACGCCTTCCAAGAGATCCCTCTCCAGATATGAAAGGCTAGTTTTGGGTCTCAAATTTGGTTGAAAAAGTTACCTTCATTGTCTTTCTATCAACCAAATAGATTTACAGAGTGTTAACATTATGGCGCCATTTTCGGGGATGAATTTGAAAATTTTCCCTGGGAAGAATGACATTGTTTTAGTTCTAAGGTCTAAGAGCAGCAGACACTTAGGAAAATATTGGCTGTATTTCTACTGTGACGACTCCACACATCATAAAATTAGTTGAAGGTGATTCCACTGGCAGAAGAATCTAGAGATAAAGTTTTCATGGCAACTCCAATCAATCTTCAAATGTGATTCAAAGACTCCACCGGAGAATGAGACCTTTTGACAGAGATATGGAAGAGAAATATGGGAAAATAAGTTACTCGAGATTAAGTTTAGTTCAAGAAGTACTTTTCTATTTTATCAATATCTTCTTGTCCTTTCCTGAGTTTTTCAAAAGAACATTTCTTCAATTACTGCGTTCAAATGAATCTCATAGATCTACTCTTGTCTATCCTTCATTACAAACTGTAGGTATACCTCCTTCTTGTATAGCTGATATTTACCAAGTTCCTTCCTCTGAGCCATATGATGTTCATGATCATTCTTTTGAGCTTAATGGAACCAAATCTGAGCTTGTACCTTCTATTCTTAATCCTACACCCTCCAAGATTCAAGAAATATATAGTCCTTTTAAATTTCTTTCCATCCCTCATGACTTTCCTCTAAAACATTATAAGTATCTTCCTAGGTTCGATGGAGATCTTGATGTACAATCAGTTGAAAAACATATTCAAGTCTTTGATAATTTCATAGACCTTTTTGAGATCGAACATGATGATGTGTCTATGAGGGCCTTTTTTCAGTCCTTACAAGGAGATGCCAAAGCATGGTTCAGACATTTACAGCCTCAGTCGATTATCTCGTGGGATGAACTGAAGGGAGATTTCCGTAGGTTTTGGGGTGAGAAAAAGTCATGGGATATACTCTCATATTTTTATGCCATGATAAGAATGAAAGATGAAACCATCTCAAATTTCAGCAGGAGGTTTTCTAGTCTTTATTATAAATTTCTTAAAGAAGTCCAACCTCCTGAAGTTGCTGCCATGCTCCATTATGTAATGACCTTTCAATCAGACTTATCTTTTCTTTTGATGGAGAAGAATTCTATGTCTTTGCAACAGATTTTCAACAATTCTCAAGAAGTTGAAGAAAATATTCAAGCATGTAAACATATTCAAAATGAGGAGTTGGATGCTAAATAACATGACAATGAATATGAACAAAGAACAATTGATTTGAATCTTGAGAATAGGGTTAATAATTTCATATGTCCTCTTGAAGCTTTAAATGCTGATGATTTTGCAAAGGATTATATTCCTCTTATTAAAAAAGACGGTGCTAATTTAGATTTTGATCCATCCCATTATAAGCATGGGGTCGATTGTTTTATGTATTCATTTGTAGACAGTCGAGAAAATGAATTTGCAAATCAGCTTGTTGAAGAGCAGGTTGATGTACCAAGATTTTTCTTGTTAGATGGCATTTCAAATGTTGCTGATTTGTCTTTATATGATAGATACGATGATTATTATGATGTTGACTTCCTAGAACAACCAACTGCATGTTTTCTATCAGAAAATGTTCATTTTCAGCAGTGTAATGAGAGAAATCAACCTACATATCACAATTACAAAGATGAAAATGAAGAAAGTTTTGAATTAGGTGAAAGAACTTTGCCATTGTGTTTTTCATCTTTCAAATTGTTGAAGAAAAATGTTTATAATGTTTCAAATTAGAAATCCTACAGGCATGATGTTGAATATGAAGAAAGCAATGGACTTGCAAATGAAAACTGTCTTCCATTATGTTTTTCTTCCTTTGAATTGTTGAAAGTAAATCATGAGATAATAGAGGAAGAAGTGAAGTCTGATTGCATTCATAGTGACATTTTTTTACATGAGAAAATTGTTATCAGTGAAGAGAACCAACAACCTTCTCATACTTTTAATGACCCTGTTGTTGATTACATGGAAAGTTGTTTCAGTTCAGATTTGTAGCCTGTGATCAAATACCAGCTTGGAAATAAATATGTTGGTCAATCAATGTCAGTGTTAGATATGGATGGCTTGCCACCATGGGTTTCATTTCAGCCAACACTATCTTCTGAGTCAGAAGATTGTTACTTCCAGTAGTCTCAACAAATTTTTCATCCTCTTTCTGGTGATCAACAGGTTGAATCACATGAAAACAAGGATGCAGTGGAAGGGGTGAAACATGATTGTTTTTTTATGTGTGTTCTGGAGGATACATTTGAAGTTTTGTTGGAGGTGGAAAACAGTCTCAATGTTTTTGATTTTTTGAGATTTGAATTTATAGATAAAATTTTGAATGACTTATCAGTAAAAAATCTTTGGAGCAAGCATGTGCAAAGAAAGAAAAAAGTGGATATAGTGCTTGCATGCTTTCATTGACATTTTGATTTCAGTTGATTGATATCTTTTTCAGCAGTTGGGGTAAGTAGGAGTGCAAATAAGCTCAGTACTATGAGCATTTCTTTTAGTAATCTACAATTTTCATTTTCATCTTAGTTTCAGATTTCAGTGTTGAGCATATATAGTTTTGGGTTTTCAGCGGATGCAGGTTACAAGTTACAGTTGGAAATTTGAGTTTGGGAAAATCCCAATGGATTGACACCTAGTCTATTTTTCTTTGCTACCTCTCAAGAAGGATAACATCCCCATTGGAGCCAACTATTAGCACCATGATTTTCATAGCTAAGGTTATAGGTTTGTCAACAATTTGTAAAGTCATGCATGTTAGCACCCATATTATTTTTATGACTGGCAACATCTAACATCTCCAAGGGTCATTTTCAAAATGAAGCTTTAATTTATTTATTCCCTTTTTCATTTGATGGGTGTTGTATATGCACTAAAAACACACTTAAAAACCCTCAATTAAATTGTCAACCCGGGGTAAGTAAACTTAGAGTTGTAGCAAAATATATGCCGAAGGTAGAAGGGCTGGTACTAGTATAGTCTAACTAAGGAATTGGCTATCTAAATGCTAATCTATTCAAGCAAAGCTATCTAATGAGAAAACCCTACTAAGCAACTTGAAACTATGTAACCTAAGTACTTTTGGACCAAGGATCGATGAATAATTCTAAGAAAGCAAGTAAAAACCCTACTTGAAGCAAACTAGTTCAACAATAAGCAATAAGAAAAAACAACTATTTTAAGCATAACAATAAGCAAATAACAAAATGAAACTACTTTAACTTGCCTACCTAAATTCAATGAGCAACTACCCTATGAAATAAAGTAAATAAACAAACAACTATACAATCAAAGCAAGAATAGACAAGCAAGCAAGTAACCTGATAAAGCAAGTGAACAACTAACTACCCTAAGATAACTTATACTGCAAGTAAAATAATTAAGACTTATCATTGAACAACTATCTAACCTAAGAGGCAAGTGAACTATATTCTTAATTCAAACTTCAAAACTATTTCTAATTCATAAAAGGAAATGTATTTAATTGAAAGCAAGAAGGACTAACAACTAACCTTTAATCTATGATAAGAAAACTGCTCTCTAACCTATCAAATCAAAAGACTATCTATCCTACAACAACAATAAAACTATCTTCTGATCTACGAAATCAAGAAACTATATTTTCTGATCTACGAAAGCAAGAAACTATATTTTAACCTATGAAAACTCAAATATAGTGTTGGTGGTTGTGTGAATGTCTCTGGTGTCATATAATATCTCGATGGCACTTGACAACAAAGGATAATTCAAGAGGTATACACTCTACACTGATCTCAATAGCAAAGTGAAAGGTATGGATTAAACAATCCAATGAGAATTTAGCCATTATAGAAACAATGTTAATTACCCAACATATTCATGAATTATTAACAATCAACAATATACCGAGATTATAATTGTACTTCTATACTATGTAAGCAAACTTCATAATTAAATTCAATCATTAACTAAGAATTGGAATCACAATCTAATTCTAGGAAAGAAAGTACATAAAATGAAACTATGCTATATCTATTTTAACAATTCAAAGTGCAAGAAGGGAAATGCTTAAAAACATAAATTAAAACATGACATATAAAAAGTAAACTAATGAATACATTAACTAACAACTAGTTAAGCAAGATCTACATAAAAATGGAATAAGCAATCTATAATTAAAGAACTGAAACTAATCATATCCATCCATCAAATCCTTGTTAAAGAAGACATGCAATAAAACTCCGTTCTATTCTATTTCAAACTCTGTTTTAAATTTAATTCTAAAAGCATAAATAAAACACAATCTAATATCTAATTGCACACGGGGTTAGTCTATGAATTTGCAAATTTGTTCCTAACTACATAATCAATGCATATTAACACAAGCCTTCATACTAACCTGCAAAAGAGAGTTAAAATGATTAAACTACAACAACAAATTAATTAATAAAGGAAAAATAATAGTGCATGTACAGGAAATAAAAAAAAGAGGCATCTAAGCTATAAAATAAAAGAACAACTTAAAACATAGTTACCAGACTACTGGTGGGCCCCCCAACAAGTCGTGGTCACTTCCTAAAGGCACACCATGAACTCAACAAATCGATTTCACCATTAAAACTCAAAAACACGGTTTCTATATAATCTGGCAATGAAAAATGGCAAAACAGAGTAAAATCGTGTTTGTCTCCAATACACTGGTTCTTCTACTTCTTAACTTCTATCTAACCACCACGGTGGTATTTATAATATTTACAGACCAAGTGGTCAACCACAAGAGGGTCGAACCACTTCCAAAATCGACAAATTACATTAATGGTGCCCTAACTGCCGAAATAGAGCGAGCCAATAATCTCCCTTCTTAACAACTTAAACTGAGTTGTCAAGGGTTTAGTAGTTGGAGGAAGAAAGCACGAGCAAAACCCATGTTCCTGATTCGCCCACCACTGGCCGCCAATAACATAAATGCCAAATCGCCCACCATTTTTGTGCAAGACGCAGTGCTGGATGAAGTGTCGGACCGGGTACCGGATCGAATACTAGAAGGAGCACCAGAAGCAGAAACGTGATGCATTTTTTTCCTGTAACACCAAAAAACATGAATTAGATCCTTGGAAACATAAAAACATGATGAATTATACTCAATATCAACATTAAACATGAATCATACATACCTGGTGTAGATCATACCATTTTGGCACAAAATTCTTCAAAAATCTTCTCCAAAACATGAAAAACACATATGTACATTCGACAAAAGTGTCTAATAACTGTCATAAAATTGATCATATCTCGGGCCCAACATTACCCTCACACTTATGATTTTGCAGGTCCCACTGCAAAAATAAATGAATTACCCCTTGTGACTAGGCTTGCTGAGGAGGATCAACTTTGGAATCTTCTCCTTCTTGCTGTGAAGAATTTGCCTTGTGTCTCTTGTGTTGCTTTAGTTGTGCTCTGAGGCTGCGGTTGGATTTGGTTGTCTCATCAATCAACCGTTGAAGGGAGTTAACCTTTGCTTGAAGGAATGCATTATCATGATGAAGGTGTGTGTCTATTTTCTTCCTTTCTTCCAATTGTTGGAGAAGCTGATGGTTTTCTTTTTGTAGCTTCTCAATGGTTGGGGTAGAATCGGTGATCTCGGAGGAAGGCTTATATCCTTTGAGGGATGTGGACAATCTATCAGTCTTAGGATATAGAGTAGGCATGGGTGAAGTAGGAGTGATGGGGGATTGATAAGGAGATGTAGGTTCTGATTTTGTCTTTCTTAGTAGCTCTAATCCATCCACAGAAACTTCCCTAAGTCTCTTGTGAGGGATCTCAAGACCGAAGGACACTTGGATAGGATCCGAAGTAGGCATGGGTTTTGCATAAGGTTTTGTTCTTGTGCTCAGGGTACTCTTTCAAAAGGGTCCTTTACCAAATTGATTGGCTCCCCTCCTATTTGTGGAAACGATGGGAAAGGCTTGTTGGATTACTTATTGGAGATTTTTAGGTGTAGGATCTCTTAGGTGTAGGATCAAGAGATATTGAAGGCATTGGGGGGTTAACAATAGGCATCTTTTGGTCTTTTTTCTTGGTCTTTTTACCCGATGAAGAAGTAGGGATATCAACAAGATTTTTGTATTGTTTTGACAAAGAGAGGGTTTGTACAAGGGGTTTTGGAGTTCTTGGAGAGAGAGGCTTGGATGGAGAGATAGTTCTTAGGCTAAGTGGATTTTTGCCGATCTTAATTGTCAAGTGAGGGTTTGTGAATTGATAGATAAATGCATCCCAAGTTTTCCCCTATTTCAATAGTTTGGATAGAACAAGGAGTTTGATAAAGCCAAGGTGAAAGAGAATATTGTGGGGGTTAGTCACATTCTTCCTCACTTGAGAGGGCATCTTCTCCAATATTTTTAGAAAATAGAAGGGGAAGTTCAAAGGTTTGTTGAACAAAAAATGAGCCAGCAATATGAAATGACAAGCTTTGAAAGTGGAGTATCTACCTTCGCATGTAATCAACCTCGTGATGACAATGAGAGGGTTGATCAATTCCGCCTTTATCCACTCCCTAGAATATCCTTTTTCTCCTGAAATGTTCTCGAATTCAGGCTTAAAAACCATGTTATAAATTGAACGTGACAGTTGGTGGTTTTTAGCCATCTATCTCCCATTCTTGGGAGCTTCATAGCTGCAACAATGGACTCTTTTGAGACTTCAAAGGAAAGAGATCCTAGATGTGTAGTCTTCCCATCAAAACCGAGGGAACATTGCATGGAGAGGCTGTCATCGTGGACCTGCAAGTTAGACAAAAATGCCCCCCAACCTGCGCACAAAAACAACTCTCTGCATTGTTCAAATTTAGGAATAGAAAAGAGATCTGCCTAGGAAGAGGGTTCATATGTCTTGGGAATTTTGGTAGAGGGAAAATTCACCAAGCAAGGGCGCGAATGGGCTCAGAGATGGCACAAATTGGGCACATCCCAAGCGTAATTCAAACATGGGAAGAAATGGTAGAGGCTGGGAATGATTTCTCAATGCAGGGCAAAGAAAATGGCAAGGGAGAATTGAGATAATGGTTACCCAACCTAAATTTGAATGCGTCTATGGTGGAGTAAGTTGCACACATGTACGCACGAGCTGTCATGTGTGGGAATTTTTGAATTTGAAGGCTCATTTTTGGGGGCAATGTAATGATGCACAGTTATATCAATGTCCAAGTCTTTTGACTTGGAAATTTGATCATGAACCTATAAATCATCTTCAATCAATTGCCTGCAACCAATTCAATTGAATGTAATTGATTTCTAGTTACCTGGAATCTAGGACAGTTACTGGTGTGTAATTCATATGGTACTTCGTTCGACACCTCATACGACATTTCATATGGCACCTCATATGATACTTCATATGGTACCTCTATGTTAAGTACATTTTCACTTCTTATAATGGATAGCTTGCAAATTTGAAGTGTTTTTGACAATCACAGTGGTGAATGAGCAAAGGTAGAATGTTCCCTTGTTGTTGATTTTTCCATCATGCTCAATCAATCCTCTTGCATATGACATATAATGTCAAACCTACAATGAAGATKTTATGTCAAGCATAAAACATGTATTTTCAAASCTACAATGTACAAYTTGTAATGAAAGATAAATCGATAAAGAGTGGTYTGTTAAGTATATGTTCAGTAATTTATAGCACACATGAGTTTAGCACTTTAAAAATAAAAATGACTATCAATGTAATAACYTGTATCATGGAAATAAAAAAAAAATTCTTGCAAAGATTTATTTCTCTAGGCAATGATCATTTKTCATCTCATGAACCCCTCCCCCACACCTAAGTATGTGACACCTCACAATCAAAAGTATAGGAAACTAGTTAGTRTCCCCGAATAATCGAAGATTTATAGTATTTCAAGTGTAAAGATAAATTTCACAGATTGGTTTGACGAGACGGTTAGAAGATGGCCCCACCTATAGGATAAGGGATCCTATATATAGATAAGAAGAKATAGGCAAGAGAGTTTCAAGATAGTCTTARAGTTATTTCCCAATGGAAARTTTATGGAGTTCATTAACCTTAKCTTAACCACACATACTTCATGTCATCTTTGTCTGCAAGTAATGYTGTACATCAGGACAAGTTTAAATTTATTATTTATTTTTTGTYAGATTACCATCCTCRCTAGGTAGAATGCCCCGCTGCCAAAAATCCTKTTCAGTATTCCARCGGGTTTACCTAGTCATACCATAGGCCGGTACCYGSTGCCAACATATYTGTTCAGTATCTCRACGRGTTAGCCTCTTACACCCTCAGAGACTGRCCCTCCATCTTTTAATATTTTAGTATAATATTGGTTTATGMAAGAATATGGGGGGACAACTGTRAAAACAACTTTTCTTTCTTTTTTCAATTGGGATGGTATTTATGTTAKAKGATGACTTTCCGTTATATTACTTAGTGATTGTCCCRATGTAAGGGGTACTTAAGYGGAYGTGGCCTATCTAAAGATATGATATAATCAAGCTATTTAGTGGGTAGTGGATGGTACCATTGAGGAAGAATAGAAAGGTATCTCTAGGCTGAACTCACTTTCTTMTTTTGTAATTATTGTGATGTTTCCATGAMTAACCACTAATTAKACCTCCTTGTTACTCTTTGATAAAGACACTTGACTCACTTACTCARGTTTCTTGGAAAAACTGTACGAGAGACCTCTAGGCTTGATAGTTATGGTATCACTTCCTTATATAGTGGTGAAGAGTTTCAAGAGCAACTGCTTTAGAATGCCTTTAAAAAATGAGTTTTTTTGCAAAAATATGGCTAATTACAATAATTCAATATTCATTTGATGCTTTTGCAAACACAAAATTCAAGTGTAACGATGTTTTGAAGAAATATCCTTGAAACTGTGTACTCCTGGTGAAATAAATACTTACAAAAATCTCTAGATTTTCCTTATTAACACAATTCAAAAACTATTTACATATATATAGTAGGAAATTCAGAAAAATTTTCAAGAACAAGGGGGGACTTCCCCATATACTAAGGCCAATTCTTTGTTAATTGACATGACCTGTAGAAAATCCTCTTTGGAAATGGGCTTATGATAAAATTTTAGTCTGTGTCCATTTACTACAAAGGAGACCTGTCCATCGTTAATTGTTTTAATTTTTACAGATCTATTTTCATATACAATGTCTACCTCGTAAGGGCCCAACCACCGGGTGGTGAGTTTTCCTTTGAAGGTTTTGAATCGGGAATCAAACAATAGAGCCCAATCACCAGGTTGGAATTGTTTCTTCTTAATAAACTTGTCATGCCACTTGCTCCTCTGGTTTTGGACTAATTTTGTCCGTTGGATGGCATCTTTCCTGATTTCATCCAACTCATTCAATTGTAGGGCTGGTTTCTTCTCAGCCTCATCCAGGTTCAATCCTAATTCTACAGCAATACAAAAGGTCCTTACTTGGAATTCTATTGGTAGAAGTACTTGTTTCCCGTACACTAGCTCATAAGGGGTATGCCCAGTGGTATTTCTCCAGGTGGTCTGGTATGCCCACAAATCCTATGGGAGCCTATAAGCCCAATCCTGGTGATGTAATTGAATAGTCTTGGTCAATATGGCTTCCAAAACTTTGTTTGTGGACTCTACCTGACCATTGGCTTGCGGGTGGTATGGATAAGATTTACGATGTTTAATCCCATATTTCTCTATTAGCTCTTTCATCATCTTGGAAGTGAATTGAGTGCCTTGGTTGGTAAAAATTTCATGAGGGACATCGAAGAGGGTAAATATGTCTTCATAGATAAATTCGACAACAAAATTCTCTGTAGGCCTAAATAGGGATTTTTCCTCTACCCATTTGGTGACTTAGTCCGTACAAACCAAAATATAGTTCTTCCTAGGGGACATGGGTGAAATTGGTCCTACAAAGTCGAGGGCCCATTTTTTGAAGGGTTCTATCATAACTTGGGCATGCAAAGGCATTTCGTCAGCTGGCGTAGGTATTCCTATCCTTTGGAAACTATCATAACTTCTCACATACTTGGAAGCATATTTGAATGCTAGGCCAATAGTAACCCTAATGTAACACCTTATATGTTGTACGTTTGTCTAAAAAATGGCCACCACATGGCCCATCATGACAACTTCGTAGTATTTCAGGTATCTCATCCTCTCAAACACATCTATGAATAATCAAATCAGAACCTGTGCGAAAAATATCATGACCAAACCAAGAGTAATTAACACTCTGTGTAATAATTTTCTTCTTTTCATGAGGTGACAAATGAGATGGTAGCTTCCTAGTGGCCAGATAGTTTTCCATATCTGCAAACCATGGGGTATTGACAGAAAGGGAAAAAATGTTCTTGTCTAGGAAACTATCATCTAGAGGGATATCATCATCCTCATTTTTTTATTCGGGATAGAAAATTAGCTACTACATTATCCTTACCAGGTCAATCAAGCACAATGATATTAAATTCATGCAATAAAAAAATCCACCTAGTCACTCGGCCATTAGTTAAGTGTTTTTTCATGAGAAATCTAATGGCGGAATGATCTGTATGTACGAATACTTCATAGCCTGTAATGTAATGACGAAACTTGTTAATATCATGAACAACTGCCAAGAATTATTTCTCAGTGACTGTGTAGTTTAACTTGGCAGGGGACAAGTTCTCGCTCACAAAATAAATGGCATAGGACTGTTGGTCCTCTTTCTGCCCTAATACCCCTCCTATTGTAGTGTTGGAGGCATCAATGGATATATGAAATCAGAGATTCCAATTGGGCCCTCTAAGAACTGGTGCCATAGACATATTAGCTTTTAGGGTTTGAAAGGCAGTTTGACACTGCTTAGTCCAAACAAAAACAACATATTTTATTAGTAATCCAAACATAGGTACAACAATCTTTGTAAAATTTTCAATAAACCACCGGTAATATCCGACATGTCCAAGAAATCTTCTCACCTCTTTCTAAGTCTTGGGGGGTGGAAGTGTGACAATGACCCCAGTCTTTGTAGGATCAAATTTTATCCCTTTAGATGAAACATGATGTCCTAGAACCACTCCTTCAGTTAACAACATTTTTCATTTTTCATGACTTAGATATAGGTTCATTTCCTGGCATTTGATGAGGAACTTTTCTAAGTTTTCTAAGGCTTCCTAGTCAGTGTTACCATAGAGTGTGAATTCATCCATGTAGACCTCCACACAATCATGAATAAGATCGAAAAATATCCCTAATACTGCTCGTTGAAATGTGGCAGGAGCATTACACAATC
This sequence comes from Picea glauca, assembly GCA_000966675.3. Classification (NCBI taxonomy): domain Eukaryota; kingdom Viridiplantae; phylum Streptophyta; class Pinopsida; order Pinales; family Pinaceae; genus Picea; species Picea glauca. The sequence continues at coordinate 95,932 of JZKD02S1707493.1, forward strand.
CAAATGGTAAGACCCTATAGGCATAGGTTCCCCAAGGACAAGTAAAGGTAGTCTTATACTAGTCCTCGGGTGCTATAAGAATATGATTGTACCCGTTGTACCCATCTAGAAAGGAAAAATACTTCTTTTCAGACATGGTATCTAGAACTTGATCAATGAAAGGGATATGAAAGTATTCTTTTAGAGTGCCTTTGTCGAGTTCCCGAAAATCAACACAAATTCTCCATTTCCCGGTCACTTTCTTTGGAACCACTACAAGAGGGGATACCCACTTACTATCGGAGATGGGATAGATAAATCCGACATTTAACAACTTTTGGATCTCCTCCTTGACTATGTATTTGAGTGTTGGGTTCACGCTTCTCTGGGGTTGGATAATAATTGTTACTTCCCCCTGGGTATATATGTGATGGATGCATGTCTTGGGGTGTATACCCTTCATGTCAGTTTATTCCCAAGAAAATTCTCCTGATTGTTCTTTAAGGATATCTACTAACTGTTTATGTTGGTCTGCATATAGCCCAGAGTTTATATGTAAAACTTTCCCTAGAGTAATATTGTAGGGCATAGTATAAGACATGGTAGACTCATCTATCTGGAAAATAAAATATGTCGAAGAAAAAATGGGTGGGTCTAATTGTTATTGAAATTCTTCCCCAAACATGTACTCAAATTGGGGAAAATACTGTGGAAAATCCACACATGTGATGGCAAAAATAAACTGGTTTAGCACATTTTATGTTGTGTGCTCCTGAAGTGCCCATGCATGGTAACTTGGCAATACAAGTTATTACCATTCCTCATTCTTGTAAGGACATTCAAGCCACCATAGATTATCCATAATAGGTTGAGTTGGAGGGTAAATGGTGAGCTTATGGGTAGAGAGACCATTCGAGATGGAAATTTCTCCTTCTCTACAGCCAATAAATGCATTGGTTGTGGCTAGCCAAGGTCTTCCCAAAATGACGGGATGGCCTTTGGCAGGATCCTTTGAGTGAATGACAAGAAAATCTACTGGGTACTCCCACGAGGCTAAAGAAACCATGATATCATCTAAAATTTCTTCAGGTATAACCCTAGTCTTATCTGTTAATTCCAAAATGGTTGGGGTAGGCCGAAGAAGAGGTTGTAGCTATAATTGTTCTAAAGTAGTAGCGGTAATAACATTGATGGCTTCCCCTAGGTCTATGAGAGTGTTTCCAATGGAGACCTCATTAATGGTTATGGTCACTACGGGGTTTCCTGGGTTCCCATATTTTTCTATTTTTGGCTGCTATGATATGTATTCAGAAAGTCCTCCTATCAAGTGTACTGTAGGGGGATCCTTTTGCTTCCTACCTGGCTTCTTGATACATAATACCTTACTATAGATTGGAATGTCTTTAATGGCTTGAAGTAGGGGAATCTTGACGCAAGTATTCTTCAATTCATTCAAAATGTCAAATTGTAGTCGGGTGGTAGGTTTTTCGATTACCAATCGGTTTGGATAAGGAGGGACCTTCGTAATTTGTGAAGGTTCATTTTTGGGAAGCTTGGGTTCTTGATTATTTGGGATAATAACATCTTTCCACCTAGTGTCATCCATGGGTTGTTTGGTGGTTTCTTCTTCTTCTTCTTCCTGGATGACTACTGAAGGTCTCTGCCTCTCCAAAACTTTTCCCGATCTTAGTTGAATTTCCTGTAATGGAACAAGAGTAATAACATATGTCGAGAAGGCCTACATCTCAACATTTTGAAGAGGTTGAGGGGGCGTATTATTGGGATTCGACACTGACTGTGCTGGTAATAATGTTGGTCTTGGGGAGCTTGCATTTTGGTATTGTAGTGGTTGTTGTTGTGGAATAGGAGGTAAAGGTGGTGGAACAAAACCTAACAGAAGCTGTGGAGTGTTCGGTGGGAACTGAGGATAAGGATGGTTGGACATAGGGATAGGTGGAGCTTGAGGGTTTCCTTGGTTTTTTCCTCCTCTCCATCCTTGAAACCAAGGATGTTGGTACTGAGTAGACTAATATTTCCAACCTGGTGAGTTCCACTATTGTTGTTGTTGATAATAAGGTGGAACTTGGGATTGTAGATCTGGGTATGTGGGTTGGTGTTGTGGTGAGAAATCCCCCTACAAACTAGCAAATAGGGTTATATTATGCATGCAGATATGACCAAAAGAAACCTACTTTCTACCTTCGTCCCCAGACCTAATCCCCATTTATTTTCAGCAAATACATAGTTAGACCAACATACCTTGTTTTGTATGTTTGATGTCAATCCTTCTTTATGATTGATCACTTGTTAGCATCTCTCCTCCCAAGGCTGACCTTCGTACAAAACAAACAACAAACTACACATGCATTTTACCTACAGACTAATGGGTTAGAGATTCAAACATATATCTACTAAACTATGAAGAACTCATATAGTGGGATGGGAAAATTATTTATTTATTATTAACTTTAATGAATCAACTTACAATGTTGAAACCGACCACCACTCTGCGAATCCTGATCCTAGGCTCCTCTTCAAATATCCTCCAACTTCTTTGCTTTGTATCTCTTCTTGCACAAGGATGGCTAAAGGGTTGGGACAATGGGAATGTGCAATTGAGTAGAGTTTCTTTACTCTTATTCTCCTCTTCCAAATGGGACCCCTAACCCTTATTTTATAGGCTAGAAGAAGCTAGGTATTTGGACGAACCCTCGGCCATGAATGGCCTATATTTTTAGTTAACTCACCCAAAGTTGTGTGTTTCGTCAACAACTTTCCTTTTTTCGTGCTTTTGTCGGTCCACACGGGTTGTTTTAGGTCAGCTAGCATGTACACGTGTGCAGTAATGGAGTAGGGCGCATGGGCCTTTATAAAGGAGGTTTTTTAAAGAGTTGTTCAATAGTGCTTTGGAAAAGAAGGGAACTGAGATGGCCTGATTCTAGGTAAGCATGTATGGTGCAAATTAGGGTTATAACAGTTGGTTCCTAGGCTACCATGGCCTCCTAGGTGCATAAGAATACTCCCCAGGATATCCACTCCTATATATGGCTAATAAAATGGGAAATGATGGACATTTTTCAGTCATACGGTCTTCTATACAGATGCCAAAAACTGAAATGTTAACTAATGGGCATTTCCTTGAGGAATTCTTCCTCTTGCATCTTCGACAATATACGCTCATTGTTGCATTTTCCTCCTCCTGTTTCTTTTTTATTTTTAGGGTGTCCAACTGGGAACGTATTGTTCTTAAGATATTTGTTTGAAGTTTTCTAAGAGGTTCCCTATCTCTTCTCTCATGATACCACCTGAACTAACTGGTTTTAAATTTCTATTGTAAGGGTCCCAAACATTCTTCCCTATTTTGGCTCTACTCCTTGAGTAATTTTTACACATTTCACATATTTCAGAAAATGGTTTATGGGAGATGTCACCTAATTCCATCAGGTTAAGAATCTCTAGATATTCTTCTAAAATTACCTTAAGGAAAAGATCTCTAATTGCATCCTCTGGGAGGTCATGGTATTTTGACTTATGGGAGATATAACCAAATCTTTCCATATAATCTTCGAGGGTCTCATCTTCTAACTGTTGGATTTTAAAGATGTCATTATGAGACTCTTTGGTCTTGCAGTAGTCTTGGTATTTCTTAAGAAAGATTTCTTTCATGGCTTCCCAAGACCTAATACTGGATTCTCCCAACCCCATGAACCATCTTAGTGTAGAGTCTTTGAGGGTGACATGAAATAGTTTTATTTTTTGGGCATCTTGTACGTGGTTGTAGCTCCTACACAAGATGTCAAATTCAAATAGGAAGGTGTTTGGATATTCACTATTTTTACCATAAAAGGTAGGCAGTGATGAGAGAGGAATATTCTTCATTTTGACATTGGGAGCAGTGTCCAAAATTGGAAACCCAAAGGTAGTTTCGATTTGGTTTCCAAATTCTTCTTCCTCCCCATGTCTTACATTGTTATGGTCCTCCTGGTCATCCATATTGGATTGGTATCCAAAAAGAGAGTACCCAGGTGGTTTTATTTTTGAAGAGAATAAGGTTTCCCTTTGATGGAAAGGTCTTCCTACTGATTGGATATTTGGGACTCTACTTGAGCCGGTTGAGACTATTGGTGCCAAATTTTTTGTGTTAGTTTGAGAGATAATTACATTGGCTGAACTACCAAACAAAAGATTCACCTATTCAAGGTCTATGATGTCTTGAAAATTAGGATCTCCTGGTGGTGGTGTAAAAGAAAAGGTTGTATTATTTGGTTCTGTGGAAGGCTCGAGTGGTCTTGCCTCCTATCCCAATATGATTGATGCTTCAATTTCTTATTCTATAGTGCTCCCTGTGTTATTCTCTTCATAGACTATTTTATCTCTTTGAGTTGAGCTAGCTCCTATTTTTCGGTATCAGTCTATGGATTTTATAAGTGGAACGTTCCTTTCCCCAAAACGGCCAGAAGGAACCTTGGTTGAAAGGTATGATTTATATTTAATGTATCTCCCTTTTGGGTCTCTAGGTCTATTCATGAAAGAAAGAAAACACAAAATAAAAGGCTACCATTTGGTTTCTAGGTCTATTCATGAAAGTAAACAAAAACAAAAAGAAAAACTACCATTGGGTTTGGGGGAGCCTGCAATAGCATATGCGCAGGTTCTAACCTCTCATCTTAAAGTCCCCCCGCCACCAATCTAATGCTAAGGTATAGGAATGATCTATTTCCTAACTACTTCTTACCTTGATACAACTCCCTGGCAACAATGCCAAAAATGATGGATGTTGTATATGCACTAAAAACACATGTAAAAACGCTCAATTAAATTATCAACCCGGAGTAAGTAAACTTAGAGTTGTAGAAAAATATATGCCGAAGGTAGAAGAGCTGGTAGTATTATATTCTAACTATGGAATTGGCTATATAAAGGCTAATCTATTAAAGTGAATCTATCTAATGAGAAAACCCTACTAAGCAACTTGAAACTATGTAACCTGATTACTTTTGGACCAAGGATCGATGGATAGTTCTAAGAAAGCAAGTAAAAACCCTACTTGAAGCAAACTAGTTCAACAATAAGCAATATGCAAAAGCAACTATTTTAAGCATATTAATAAGAAAATAACAAACTCAAACTACTTTAAATTTCCTACCTAAATTCAACGAGAAACTACCCTATGAAAGAAAGTAAATAAACAAGCAACTATATTATCAAATCAAGAATAGACAAGTAAGAAAGTAACCTACTAAAGAAAGTGAACAAGTAACTACCCTAAGATAACTTCTACTTCAAGTAAAATAATTAAGACTTCGCATTGAACAAATATCTAAACTAAGAGGCATGCAAACTATATTCTTAATTCAAACTTCAAAACTGTTTCTAATTCATAAAAGGAAATCTATTTAATTGAAATCAAGAAGGACTAACAACTAACCTTTAATCTATGATAAGAAAACTTCTCTCTAACCTATCAAAGGAAAAGGCTATCTATCCTACAACATCAATAAAACTATCTTCTGATCTACGAAATCAAGAAACTATATTTTCTGATCTACGAAAGCAAGAAACTATATTTTAACCTATGAAAACTCAAATATAGTGTTGGTGGTTGTGTGANCTGTTAATTCCAAAATGGTTGGGGTAGGCCGAAGAAGAGGTTGTAGCTATAATTGTTCTAAAGTAGTAGCGGTAATAACATTGATGGCTTCCACTAGGTCTATGAGAGTGTTTCCAATGGAGACCTCATTAATGGTTATGGTCACTACGGGGTTTCCTGGGTTCCCATATTTTTCTAGTTTTGGCTGCTATGATATGTATTCAGAAAGTCCTCCTATCAAGTGTACTGTAGGGGGATCCTTTTGCTTCCTACCTAGCTTCTTGATACATAATACCTTACTATAGATTGGAATGTCTTTAATGGCTTGAAGCAGGGGAATCTTGACGCAAGTATTCTTCAATTCATTCAAAATGTCAAATTCTAGTCGGGTGGTAGGTTTTTCGATTACCAATCGGTTTGGATAAGGAGGGACCTTCATAATTTGTGAAGGTTCATTTTTGGGAAGCTTGGGTTCTTGATTATTTGGGATAATAACATCTTCCCACCTAGTGTCATCCATGGGTTGTTTGGTGGTTTCTTCTTCTTCTTCTTCCTGGATGACTACTGAAGGTCTCTGCCTCTCCAGAACTTTTCCCGATCTTAGTTGAATTTCCTGTAATGGAACAAGAGTAATAACATATGTCGAGAAGGCCTACATCTCAACATTTTGAAGAGGTTGAGGGGGCGTATTATTGGGATTYGACACTGACTGTGCTGGTAATAATGTTGGTCTTGGGGAGCTTGCATTTTGGTATTGTAGTGGTTGTTGTTGTGGAATAGGAGGTAAAGGTGGTGGAACAAAACCTAACAGAAGCTGTGGAGTGTTCGGTGGGAACTGAGGATAAGGATGRTTGGACATAGGGATAGGTGGAGCTTGAGGGTTTCCTTGGTTTTKTCCTCCTCTCCATCCTTGAAACCAAGGATGTTGGTACTGAGTAGACTAATWTTTCCAACCTGGTGAGTTCCACTATTGTTGTTGTTGATAATAAGGTGGAACTTGGGATTGTAGATCYGGGTATGTGGGTTGGTGTTGTGGTGAGAAATCCCCCTACAAACTAGCAAATAGGGTTATATTATGCATGCAGATATGACCAAAAGAAACCTACTTTCTACCTTCGTCCCCAGACCTAATCCCCATTTATTTTCAGCAAATACATAGTTAGACCAACATACCTTGTTTTGTATGTTTGATGTCAATCCTTCTTTATGATTGATCACTTGTTAGCATCTCTCCTCCCAAGGCTGACCTTCGTACAAAACAAACAACAAACTACACATGCATTTTACCTACAGACTAATGGGTTAGAGATTCAAACATATATCTACTAAACTATGAAGAACTCATATAGTGGGATGGGAAAATTATTTATTTATTATTAACTTTAATGAATCAACTTACAATGTTGAAACCGACCACCACTCTGCGAATCCTGATCCTAGGCTCCTCTTCAAATATCCTCCAACTTCTTTGCTTTGTATCTCTTCTTGCACAAGGATGGCTAAAGGGTTGGGACAATGGGAATGTGCAATTGAGTAGAGTTTCTTTACTCTTATTCTCCTCTTCCAAATGGGACCCCTAACCCTTATTTTATAGGCTAGAAGAAGCTAGGTATTTGGACGAACCCTCGGCCATGAATGGCCTATATTTTTAGTTAACTCACCCAAAGTTGTGTGTTTCGTCAACAACTTTCCTTTTTTCGTGCTTTTGTCGGTCCACACGGGTTGTTTTAGGTCAGCTAGCATGTACACGTGTGCAGTAATGGAGTAGGGCGCATGGGCCTTTATAAAGGAGGTTTTTTAAAGAGTTGTTCAATAGTGCTTTGGAAAAGAAGGGAACTGAGATGGCCTGATTCTAGGTAAGCATGTATGGTGCAAATTAGGGTTATAACAGTTGGTTCCTAGGCTACCATGGCCTCCTAGGTGCATAAGAATACTCCCCAGGATATCCACTCCTATATATGGCTAATAAAATGGGAAATGATGGACATTTTTCAGTCATACGGTCTTCTATACAGATGCCAAAAACTGAAATGTTAACTAATGGGCATTTCCTTGAGGAATTCTTCCTCTTGCATCTTCGACAATATACGCTCATTGTTGCATTTTCCTCCTCCTGTTTCTTTTTTATTTTTAGGGTGTCCAACTGGGAACGTATTGTTCTTAAGATATTTGTTTGAAGTTTTCTAAGAGGTTCCCTATCTCTTCTCTCATGATACCACCTGAACTAACTGGTTTTAAATTTCTATTGTAAGGGTCCCAAACATTCTTCCCTATTTTGGCTCTACTCCTTGAGTAATTTTTACACATTTCACATATTTCAGAAAATGGTTTATGGGAGATGTCACCTAATTCCATCAGGTTAAGAATCTCTAGATATTCTTCTAAAATTACCTTAAGGAAAAGATCTCTAATTGCATCCTCTGGGAGGTCATGGTATTTTGACTTATGGGAGATATAACCAAATCTTTCCATATAATCTTCGAGGGTCTCATCTTCTAACTGTTGGATTTTAAAGATGTCATTATGAGACTCTTTGGTCTTGCAGTAGTCTTGGTATTTCTTAAGAAAGATTTCTTTCATGGCTTCCCAAGACCTAATACTGGATTCTCCCAACCCCATGAACCATCTTAGTGTAGAGTCTTTGAGGGTGACATGAAATAGTTTTATTTTTTGGGCATCTTGTACGTGGTTGTAGCTCCTACACAAGATGTCAAATTCAAATAGGAAGGTGTTTGGATATTCACTATTTTTACCATAAAAGGTAGGCAGTGATGAGAGAGGAATATTCTTCATTTTGACATTGGGAGCAGTGTCCAAAATTGGAAACCCAAAGGTAGTTTCGATTTGGTTTCCAAATTCTTCTTCCTCCCCATGTCTTACATTGTTATGGTCCTCCTGGTCATCCATATTGGATTGGTATCCAAAAAGAGAGTACCCAGGTGGTTTTATTTTTGAAGAGAATAAGGTTTCCCTTTGATGGAAAGGTCTTCCTACTGATTGGATATTTGGGACTCTACTTGAGCCGGTTGAGACTATTGGTGCCAAATTTTTTGTGTTAGTTTGAGAGATAATTACATTGGCTGAACTACCAAACAAAAGATTCACCTATTCAAGGTCTATGATGTCTTGAAAATTAGGATCTCCTGGTGGTGGTGTAAAAGAAAAGGTTGTATTATTTGGTTCTGTGGAAGGCTCGAGTGGTCTTGCCTCCTATCCCAATATGATTGATGCTTCAATTTCTTATTCTATAGTGCTCCCTGTGTTATTCTCTTCATAGACTATTTTATCTCTTTGAGTTGAGCTAGCTCCTATTTTTCGGTATCAGTCTATGGATTTTATAAGTGGAACGTTCCTTTCCCCAAAACGGCCAGAAGGAACCTTGGTTGAAAGGTATGATTTATATTTAATGTATCTCCCTTTTGGGTCTCTAGGTCTATTCATGAAAGAAAGAAAACACAAAATAAAAGGCTACCATTTGGTTTCTAGGTCTATTCATGAAAGTAAACAAAAACAAAAAGAAAAACTACCATTGGGTTTGGGGGAGCCTGCAATAGCATATGCGCAGGTTCTAACCTCTCATCTTAAAGTCCCCCCGCCACCAATCTAATGCTAAGGTATAGGAATGATCTATTTCCTAACTACTTCTTACCTTGATACAACTCCCTGGCAACAATGCCAAAAATGATGGATGTTGTATATGCACTAAAAACACATGTAAAAACGCTCAATTAAATTATCAACCCGGAGTAAGTAAACTTAGAGTTGTAGAAAAATATATGCCGAAGGTAGAAGAGCTGGTAGTATTATATTCTAACTATGGAATTGGCTATATAAAGGCTAATCTATTAAAGTGAATCTATCTAATGAGAAAACCCTACTAAGCAACTTGAAACTATGTAACCTGATTACTTTTGGACCAAGGATCGATGGATAGTTCTAAGAAAGCAAGTAAAAACCCTACTTGAAGCAAACTAGTTCAACAATAAGCAATATGCAAAAGCAACTATTTTAAGCATATTAATAAGAAAATAACAAACTCAAACTACTTTAAATTTCCTACCTAAATTCAACGAGAAACTACCCTATGAAAGAAAGTAAATAAACAAGCAACTATATTATCAAATCAAGAATAGACAAGTAAGAAAGTAACCTACTAAAGAAAGTGAACAAGTAACTACCCTAAGATAACTTCTACTTCAAGTAAAATAATTAAGACTTCGCATTGAACAAATATCTAAACTAAGAGGCATGCAAACTATATTCTTAATTCAAACTTCAAAACTGTTTCTAATTCATAAAAGGAAATCTATTTAATTGAAATCAAGAAGGACTAACAACTAACCTTTAATCTATGATAAGAAAACTTCTCTCTAACCTATCAAAGGAAAAGGCTATCTATCCTACAACATCAATAAAACTATCTTCTGATCTACGAAATCAAGAAACTATATTTTCTGATCTACGAAAGCAAGAAACTATATTTTAACCTATGAAAACTCAAATATAGTGTTGGTGGTTGTGTGAATGTCTCCGGTGTCGTATAATATCTCGATGTCACTTGACAACAAAAGATAATTCAAGCGGTATAATCTCTACACTGATCTCAATAGAAAAGTGAAAGGTATGGATTAAACAATCCAATGAGAATTTAGCCATTACAGAAACAATGTTAATTACCCTACATATTCATGAATTATTAACCATCAACAATATACCGAGATTATAATTTTACTTATATGCTATGTAAGAAAACTTCATAATTAAATTCAATCATTAACTAACAATTGGAATTGCAATCTAATTCTAGGAAAGAAAGTACATAAAATGAAACTATGCTATATCTATTTTAACAATTCAAAGTGCAAGAAGGGAAATGCTTAAAAATAGAAATTAAAACATGACATATAAAAATTAAAGTAATGAATACATTAAATAACAACTAGATAAGAAAGATCTACATAAAAATGGAATAAGCAATCTATAATTAAAGAACTGAAACTAATCCTATCCATCCATCAAATCCTTGTTAAAGAAGACATGCAATAAAACTCTGTTCTATTCTATTTCAAACTTTGTTTTAAATTTAATTCTAAAAGCATAAATCAAACACAATCTAATATCTAATTGCACACGGGGTTAGTCTATGAATTTGCAAATTCGTTCCTAACTACAGAATCAACGCATATTAAAACAAGCCTTCATACTAACCTACAAAAGAGAGTTAAAATGATTTAACTACAACAACAAATTAATTAATAAAGGAAAAATAATAGTGCATGTACAAAAAATAAAAAAAGAGTCATCTAAGCTATAAAATACAAGAACAACTTAAATAACAGTTACCAGACTGCTGGTGGGCCCCCCAACAAGTCGTGGTCACTTCCTAAAGGCACACCACAGACTCAACAAATCGATTTCACCCTTAAAACTCAAAAACATAGTTTCTATATAATCTGGCAATGTAAAATGGAAAAATAGAGTAAAATCGTGTTTGTCTCCAATACACTGGTTCTTCTATTGGTTAACTTCTATCTGACCACCACAGTGATATTTATAATATTTACAGACCAAATTGTTGACCACAGGAGGGTTGAACCATTTCTAAAATCAACAAATTACATTAATGTTGCCCTAACTGCTGAAATAGAGCGAGCCAATAATCACCCTGCTTAACAACTTAAACTGAATTCTCAAGGGTTCAATAGCTGGAGGGGGCAAGCATGAGAAAAACCCATGTTCCTGATTCTCCCACCACTGGTCGCCAATACCATAACCGCCAAATCGCCCACCGTTTTTGTGCAAGACACAGTGTTAGACGAAGTGTCAGACCGGGTATCGGATCGAATACTGGAAGGAGTGTCGGATTGAGTGTTGGAAGCAGAAACATGATGTGTTTTTTCCCTGTAACACCAAAAAATGTGAATTAGATCCTTGGAAACATAAAAACGTGATGAATTATACTCAATATCAACATTAAACATGAATCATACATACTTGGTGTAGATCATACCGTTTTGGCACAAAATTCTTCAAAAAGCTTCTCCAAAACATGAAAAACACATATGTACATTAAAAAAAAGTGTCTAATAACTATAATAAAATTGATCATATCTCGGGCCCAACACCATTTGAAACTACGCGCTTCAAAGTTCATTGTGTACTGCAAAATTCACTACGTACCGCGCAGAGGATGCTGTCATGCAGATGATGTTGTCGCATAAAGAATGTCGTTGGGTAGAGGATGTTGTCGCGTAGAGGATGCTATCGCACAGAGAATGTTCTCACAAAAAGAAGGTTGTCACACATAGGATGTTTTTTCATAGTGGATTTCATCGCATAGTGGGCTGTCACGCAGTGGATTTTCCTGCACACAAGCTATAGGTCGCATTGTGCAAATTATTGGTTTAGTGGTCAACTTCAAGATCAATTTATGACCACCTGGAGAGGAATTTGGAAAATCCACAAGAGTTTTTTGTCGAGGGTAAATCAAATAATAAAATCCTCTCTCATATTTGAAAAATGTGTCACGGTTTGGGAGATTCAAAGGAATCTTGGAGCCCTAATTTTCAATTTTCGTGATTTCCTGTCCAAGACATGTTTTTGCGACACATATTCTGGCCAGCTAGAGATGAATTTCAAGAATTTGAGAGAGGTTTTTCTTTATAACAATCTAAAATACAAAAAATTATCTCATTTTCTAAAAACTGTGTTTTATCAGTGAGATACAATGTCATATTTAACGCCTATTTTCCCAGTTTGCTGCACAAGCTACGTGTTTTGCTGTAGGTTACTGTTGCATAGCAGATTTGCTGTGTAGGGGTGACAGAGTGTCCAGGAGTGAAAATGATGAATTATAAAAACCATAGGGTCTAATGTTGATCATGATCAATGATTGTAAAGAATATATCGATTACGATTATGATTTGGAAAAGTTAGGTTTTCTATTTTTAGTGAATCCATTGAAGTCATTGTTCTCTTTCAAAGAAAACGGATCCATGATTCTAGGAGGAAGTAGTTAGACCATAGCATCCAAGGGTGACATTAGTTTTCTATATAGGGGGATCATTTTAATGTAAATAGGGTTGGTTGGAAAAATTGGTAGACGACAACTATTGTATGTAATTTGAGTTTTTGACTGAAATTTAATGCAAAGGTCTTGTAACTTGACGAAAAGATTCTAGTTTTAGAAATTAGATGTATTGTGCCTCCTTATTTGCGTATGTGATTCATATAATATTTAGTCATATATTTTTCTCTCTATTTCAGAATGAATTTTCAAACCTATAGATTCGCTGCGCAGCGCCCCTTGTTCACGCCACTTAGACAAAACATTTTCTTCTAAATCTAACTCCGAATTCTCCCATAGTGGTGCTTCGAGTTACTTCCTGTGTTTTTCTCCCACCACACATTACAGTTTTACACTAAAGACTGTTACTTGCCTAGCCTTATTCTCTCAAGTTCAGTCACTAAGTCATTTGTCTCCGTCATTTCCTCAGATCGACTCCACAACCCAAGTCTTAGCTTCTTGCACCAATATAACCAGAACCGATTATATCAAAGGTGTTAAATCTAACCACTACTTTCAAATCCATATCCTGTGCAGAGAGCCCTCTCCAGATATGAAAGGCTAGTTTCGGGTCTCAAAGTTGGTTGAAAAAGTCACCTTCATCGTCTATCTATTAGTCGAACATATTTATGGAGTGCTAACACCTTCTATGTAAAAAAAAAACCTAACATGACTTCTACCGTCAGATCTATGACCTTATAATGAATGACCCAGATTGACTACGAAATTACAATATTTTACAAGGAAATTTTCCCAAAAAACATTTTGCTTAGGGGCTCGATGGCCCCCATGCCCCCCCAAACCCCCTTCCTTTAGAGGTCATCCCCCAAACCCCTGATAGAAGGGGGCTTGGCAATCAAGGAGATAATCAGGCTCCACAACCAACAATCTCTCACTTGGAGATTGATCATAACAACTCCACTGTTGTTGTACTTGCTAGACTATACTCCACCTTGGACCTGGAAAATTTCTCATCTTCACCTTCATTCTTGAAGACCAATTGAAACTTAGTAGGTACTCTGTTTCTCCTTGATTACTCCCTTTGTTAACATGTCTGTAGGATTCTAGCTAGTATGTATCTTTTCCAACTTCAATTCCATCTTCTAAGATGGAACATATGAAATGGTACCTAATCTATAAATGCTTAATATTATAATGTAAGGTTGAGTTATTTTCAAGATGAATGGTACTCTCAATGTCACAATACGACATTCTATTATCCTTCTTCTTTCCAAATTCCTCCATAAACCTATGTAACCAAATCATCTCTTTACTAACCTTTGTAGAAACAACAGACTTTGCTTTTGTTGTTGAAAGTGAAACAACCTTTTGCAGCTTCAAAATTCAACTTACTATTGTTCCACCTACAGTAAAAACATACACTTTGGTGCTCCTCTTGCTATCTTTATCAACTACCATATCTAAATCAAATATCCTTGTAGAACAATGTCTGAACCTCCAGAACATAATGCATGAGTAGTAGTGCCTCTCAAATACCTGAGAATCCAATTTACTTCCTCCCAATGTTCTTTACCTGGATTTTTCATATACCTGCTCACAACTCCCACTACATGTGCAGTATCTAGTCTTGTGCAAACCATCGCATACATCAAGATGCCAAATACTAATGAATAAGGGTCACTGGATATGTATTCTATCTCCTCTTGTGTCTTGGGACAGATTTCCTTATTTAATTTGAAATGGTTGGCCAAAGGTGTACTAATTGGTTTTTCATTTTGCATTCTAAACCTCTCCAACACCTTCTCTATGTAGTCACCCTGAGACAATGCCAATTTGTGATTTTTCCTGTCTCTTGTTATTCTCATACCAAGGATTTTCTTTGCAGTACCTAAATCCTTCATCACAAATGAATTAGCTAATTTCTTCTTGAGAACATTTATATCCTGCAGATTAGACCCTGCAACAAGCATTTCATCTACATACAATAGCAAGATAATATAGCTTCCATTTTCTATCCTTTTAAAATAAACACACTGATCATAATGACATATAATATAACCTTGTTCTGTCATAAACCTAACAAATTTAAAATACCACTACCTTAGATCTTTCTTTATGCCATACAAGCTATTATTCAACTTGCATACCAAATTTTCCCTCCCTTTGACCTCATACCCTTGGGGTTGTTGCATATAAATATCTTCCTCCAAATCCCCATGAAGAAAACTTGTTTTTACATATAACTGTTCAAGACACAAATATTCTACTTCCACAAGACTTAAAATATTCCTAATTGAAGTCATCTTAACAACAGGAGAAAATATTTCATCAAAATATATACCTTTCTTTTGTGAAAACCCCTTTACAACAAGTCTATCCTTGTACTACTTTTTTCCTCCATCCTCTTCCTTCAAACTGTAAACCCATTTACTCTGAAATGATATTTCTTCTATAGGAAACTAAACCAAGTCCCAAGTCTTCTTATTTACAAAGGAGTCCATTTCCTCTTTCATGCCTTGCTCCCACTTATTTTTTGTTTCTACCTGCATTTCCTCTTCATAACTTTCTGGTTCACTAGAACTAGTCAACAATAAATAATACAATGAAGGAGAGTATCATTCAGGGGGTCTACTTAACCTGGTAGATATTATAACAAAACTTTCATGATTTTCAGGTACATGTTTCTCCTGTTGTTGTAGATTTTGATTTCCTGGTACCTTTGGAATTTATTTTTCAGTGATCTCATCAAGCACTGTGTATTCTGGTTTTTCTTTTTCCTATTTCTTTCCCTGCAACTGATCTTTGTACATGGCTTTATCATTGAATATGACATCTCTACTCCTAATTATTTTGTGATTTTCATAATTCCATAGTGATAATGAAAGTCATTAACACCGTATCCAATAAAGGTACACTTCTTCAAGTTTGCCTCAAGCTTTGTTCTATTTTCTTTATCAATATGGACAAATGATTCACAAACGAAAGTATTCAAAAATGAATAGTTTACCTTTTTACCTTTCCATGCCCCCTCTGGAATTCCACCATCCAAATAGCTTGAAGGTCTTATGTTTATTAAGTAAATAAAAATATCTATAAAACCTACCCAGAACTATAAGGGAAACCCAACATGCAATCTCATACTCATTGCATGCTTGATGATTATCTTGTTCTTCCTTTCTGACACGCCATTTTCTCGTGGTGTTCCTGGTACCATTTTATCTCTACAAATCCCATGGTATGAAAAGTAATCATCAAACTCCTTGCTTCAATATTCACCTCCAATTTCTGATCTAACACACTTCAACCTTTTTCCTGTCTCATTCTCAACCAAATCTTTCCATTTCCTAAAAGTATCAAAAACATTAGATTTTTGTCGAATGAAATAAACCCAATTTTTTCTACTTGCATCATCAATAAAAGTAACATAATAATGAGATCCACCAAGATATTATACCTAATCTAGTCCCCATACATCTGTATGCACAAGCTCTAACCTTTCACTCTTCTTTTCTTTTCCGACTTTTAAAAATATGACTCTCTTTTGTTTTCCATAAACACAATGCTTAGAGAAATCCAAATCAATTTGTTTAAGATCTGGAAATGAATTTATTTTGTGAAGTATATGCATTCCCTTCTCACTCAAGTTTCCAATCCTATGATTCCATGGTGTTGTATCCACTCATGTAGAAGATAAAGAGATAGAAGAGTCATTATTACCAGTACATAAATATAATGTACCTACCTTCTCTCCTTTTGTTATCACCAGTGATCCTTTGGTGACCTTCCATGCCTTATCTGTAAATATAGATATACAACCTTCACTTTCCAACATCCCTGTTGAAATTATATTTTTCCATAGATATCGAACATGTCTTACCTTTTTCAATAACCATTGGTTTACATTCTTTTTATTTATTTGTACCTTACCCATTCTAACAATTTTTCATGGTGCATGATCACCCAAATGAACCTGTCCAAAATCACCTTGAACATAATCTAGAAAATGTTTTCTATGGGGTGTGCATGAAATGAATCCCTTTAATCTACTACCCAAGACTCAAAATTATTATCTATATAAAGAATCAAAGCATCTTGTAACACATCACTTGTTACATTTGCTTCCTGATTTTTCTACTGTTGTCCATCTCTTTGTTTCTTTGGAGCTCTACAGTCTTTCTTCATATTTCCTTTCTTCCCACAATTCCAACACTATATATTTCCCATTATATATTTGGATATGCCCTTCCTATAATTTCCATGGTTTCCTAAGCCATTTCCTCTATCCTTTTGTCTTCCCCTATTCTCCACGGTCAACACATTACCTGATGTTTCACCTGTGCTTTTCCATCACATTTCCTCGCTAAGGATAACAACAACAACATCATCAAATTTTAGAGTGTTTGAACCAGAGACAGATTTACTTACAACCATGACCAAGCCATTCCATATTTATGGCAATGAGCACAAGATTAGAAGAGCCTTGACCTCATCATCAAATTCCACTTTTATAGAAATTACCTAATTAGTAGCTGTATTAAATTCATTTAAATGATTTGCAATAGAACCACCTTCTGAAATCTTCATATTAAACAATCGCTTCATTAAAAATACCATATTGGATGCCGAGGGTTTTTCATACAGTTTATCCAATGCATCCATCATCTCCTTCATTTTCTTTTCTTTTGAAATAATGAAATCCACCCATCTTGTCAGGATCAACCGTATCGTTCCTAGTGCCTTTTAGTCAAGAACCTCCCATTATTCATCCTTCATGACCATAAACTTCTTTTGTATTCCACCCAATGGTTAGAATATATCCTTCTGGTATAAATAATCTTCTATCTACATATTATATAACTTGTAGTTTTAGTCATTAAATTTCTCTACCCTAAAATTTCAATCTTCCGCCATTGCTCCCACTTGAACCAAGAACCCTCTTTTCCTGTGAGTTACCTTTCGCTCTGATACCAGTTGTTAGAAAAACATGATCAAAGAGCAATAAAACAAGACAAATTTGGAAATAAAACACAAAAGATACACAATATAATAGAGACACAGATATACATGTTTCACCTAGTGTGGGATACGTCCACTAGATAAATTGTCATATCCTTCCTTTTTATTATCCAACAAAATGAAGGGATACAACCTACAACACTCCCGCTATAACTTCCTCTTCTTTCTCTAGTAGTATCCTCTCTCAGAATACAATAATCACACTCATACACAACTGTAATAAAATTCCCTCATAAAAGAGGGTTTCCTTCTAGGAAGAAAAAAATCTAACATAACTTCTACCATCGGATTTGTTACCTTATAATGAACGGTCCAGATTGACTATGAAATTACAATATTTTACAAGGAAAATTTTCCAAAAAACATTTCGCTTGGGGGCATGCTTCCCCCTATGCCCCCCAGCTAGGGGTAGGTCCCCCACAAACCTCCTTCACTTGGGGGCTAGCCCTCGAACCCCCAATAGAAGGGGTCTAGGCATACTTGCATATAAATCAAGGATATAATCAGGCTCCACAACCAATAATTCCAAGCATAGTGCATGAGAGAGAAATAAAAATAAACCCTAAGTGTTATAGGATAAATCGGTAGGTGCGGACACTAACTNAAACATGATGTGTTTTTTCCCTGTAACACCAAAAAATGTGAATTAGATCCTTGGAAACATAAAAACGTGATGAATTATACTCAATATCAACATTAAACATGAATCATACATACTTGGTGTAGATCATACCGTTTTGGCACAAAATTCTTCAAAAAGCTTCTCCAAAACATGAAAAACACATATGTACATTAAAAAAAAGTGTCTAATAACTATAATAAAATTGATCATATCTCGGGCCCAACACCATTTGAAACTACGCGCTTCAAAGTTCATTGTGTACTGCAAAATTCACTACGTACCGCGCAGAGGATGCTGTCATGCAGATGATGTTGTCGCATAAAGAATGTCGTTGGGTAGAGGATGTTGTCGCGTAGAGGATGCTATCGCACAGAGAATGTTCTCACAAAAAGAAGGTTGTCACACATAGGATGTTTTTTCATAGTGGATTTCATCGCATAGTGGGCTGTCACGCAGTGGATTTTCCTGCACACAAGCTATAGGTCGCATTGTGCAAATTATTGGTTTAGTGGTCAACTTCAAGATCAATTTATGACCACCTGGAGAGGAATTTGGAAAATCCACAAGAGTTTTTTGTCGAGGGTAAATCAAATAATAAAATCCTCTCTCATATTTGAAAAATGTGTCACGGTTTGGGAGATTCAAAGGAATCTTGGAGCCCTAATTTTCAATTTTCGTGATTTCCTGTCCAAGACATGTTTTTGCGACACATATTCTGGCCAGCTAGAGATGAATTTCAAGAATTTGAGAGAGGTTTTTCTTTATAACAATCTAAAATACAAAAAATTATCTCATTTTCTAAAAACTGTGTTTTATCAGTGAGATACAATGTCATATTTAACGCCTATTTTCCCAGTTTGCTGCACAAGCTACGTGTTTTGCTGTAGGTTACTGTTGCATAGCAGATTTGCTGTGTAGGGGTGACAGAGTGTCCAGGAGTGAAAATGATGAATTATAAAAACCATAGGGTCTAATGTTGATCATGATCAATGATTGTAAAGAATATATCGATTACGATTATGATTTGGAAAAGTTAGGTTTTCTATTTTTAGTGAATCCATTGAAGTCATTGTTCTCTTTCAAAGAAAACGGATCCATGATTCTAGGAGGAAGTAGTTAGACCATAGCATCCAAGGGTGACATTAGTTTTCTATATAGGGGGATCATTTTAATGTAAATAGGGTTGGTTGGAAAAATTGGTAGACGACAACTATTGTATGTAATTTGAGTTTTTGACTGAAATTTAATGCAAAGGTCTTGTAACTTGACGAAAAGATTCTAGTTTTAGAAATTAGATGTATTGTGCCTCCTTATTTGCGTATGTGATTCATATAATATTTAGTCATATATTTTTCTCTCTATTTCAGAATGAATTTTCAAACCTATAGATTCGCTGCGCAGCGCCCCTTGTTCACGCCACTTAGACAAAACATTTTCTTCTAAATCTAACTCCGAATTCTCCCATAGTGGTGCTTCGAGTTACTTCCTGTGTTTTTCTCCCACCACACATTACAGTTTTACACTAAAGACTGTTACTTGCCTAGCCTTATTCTCTCAAGTTCAGTCACTAAGTCATTTGTCTCCGTCATTTCCTCAGATCGACTCCACAACCCAAGTCTTAGCTTCTTGCACCAATATAACCAGAACCGATTATATCAAAGGTGTTAAATCTAACCACTACTTTCAAATCCATATCCTGTGCAGAGAGCCCTCTCCAGATATGAAAGGCTAGTTTCGGGTCTCAAAGTTGGTTGAAAAAGTCACCTTCATCGTCTATCTATTAGTCGAACATATTTATGGAGTGCTAACACCTTCTATGTAAAAAAAAAACCTAACATGACTTCTACCGTCAGATCTATGACCTTATAATGAATGACCCAGATTGACTACGAAATTACAATATTTTACAAGGAAATTTTCCCAAAAAACATTTTGCTTAGGGGCTCGATGGCCCCCATGCCCCCCCAAACCCCCTTCCTTTAGAGGTCATCCCCCAAACCCCTGATAGAAGGGGGCTTGGCAATCAAGGAGATAATCAGGCTCCACAACCAACAATCTCTCACTTGGAGATTGATCATAACAACTCCACTGTTGTTGTACTTGCTAGACTATACTCCACCTTGGACCTGGAAAATTTCTCATCTTCACCTTCATTCTTGAAGACCAATTGAAACTTAGTAGGTACTCTGTTTCTCCTTGATTACTCCCTTTGTTAACATGTCTGTAGGATTCTAGCTAGTATGTATCTTTTCCAACTTCAATTCCATCTTCTAAGATGGAACATATGAAATGGTACCTAATCTATAAATGCTTAATATTATAATGTAAGGTTGAGTTATTTTCAAGATGAATGGTACTCTCAATGTCACAATACGACATTCTATTATCCTTCTTCTTTCCAAATTCCTCCATAAACCTATGTAACCAAATCATCTCTTTACTAACCTTTGTAGAAACAACAGACTTTGCTTTTGTTGTTGAAAGTGAAACAACCTTTTGCAGCTTCAAAATTCAACTTACTATTGTTCCACCTACAGTAAAAACATACACTTTGGTGCTCCTCTTGCTATCTTTATCAACTACCATATCTAAATCAAATATCCTTGTAGAACAATGTCTGAACCTCCAGAACATAATGCATGAGTAGTAGTGCCTCTCAAATACCTGAGAATCCAATTTACTTCCTCCCAATGTTCTTTACCTGGATTTTTCATATACCTGCTCACAACTCCCACTACATGTGCAGTATCTAGTCTTGTGCAAACCATCGCATACATCAAGATGCCAAATACTAATGAATAAGGGTCACTGGATATGTATTCTATCTCCTCTTGTGTCTTGGGACAGATTTCCTTATTTAATTTGAAATGGTTGGCCAAAGGTGTACTAATTGGTTTTTCATTTTGCATTCTAAACCTCTCCAACACCTTCTCTATGTAGTCACCCTGAGACAATGCCAATTTGTGATTTTTCCTGTCTCTTGTTATTCTCATACCAAGGATTTTCTTTGCAGTACCTAAATCCTTCATCACAAATGAATTAGCTAATTTCTTCTTGAGAACATTTATATCCTGCAGATTAGACCCTGCAACAAGCATTTCATCTACATACAATAGCAAGATAATATAGCTTCCATTTTCTATCCTTTTAAAATAAACACACTGATCATAATGACATATAATATAACCTTGTTCTGTCATAAACCTAACAAATTTAAAATACCACTACCTTAGATCTTTCTTTATGCCATACAAGCTATTATTCAACTTGCATACCAAATTTTCCCTCCCTTTGACCTCATACCCTTGGGGTTGTTGCATATAAATATCTTCCTCCAAATCCCCATGAAGAAAACTTGTTTTTACATATAACTGTTCAAGACACAAATATTCTACTTCCACAAGACTTAAAATATTCCTAATTGAAGTCATCTTAACAACAGGAGAAAATATTTCATCAAAATATATACCTTTCTTTTGTGAAAACCCCTTTACAACAAGTCTATCCTTGTACTACTTTTTTCCTCCATCCTCTTCCTTCAAACTGTAAACCCATTTACTCTGAAATGATATTTCTTCTATAGGAAACTAAACCAAGTCCCAAGTCTTCTTATTTACAAAGGAGTCCATTTCCTCTTTCATGCCTTGCTCCCACTTATTTTTTGTTTCTACCTGCATTTCCTCTTCATAACTTTCTGGTTCACTAGAACTAGTCAACAATAAATAATACAATGAAGGAGAGTATCATTCAGGGGGTCTACTTAACCTGGTAGATATTATAACAAAACTTTCATGATTTTCAGGTACATGTTTCTCCTGTTGTTGTAGATTTTGATTTCCTGGTACCTTTGGAATTTATTTTTCAGTGATCTCATCAAGCACTGTGTATTCTGGTTTTTCTTTTTCCTATTTCTTTCCCTGCAACTGATCTTTGTACATGGATTTATCATTGAATATGACATCTCTACTCCTAATTATTTTGTGATTTTCATAATTCCATAAGTGATAATGAGAGTCATTAACACCGTATCCAATAAAGGTACACTTCTTCGAGTTTTCCTCAAGCTCTGTTCTATTTTCTTTATCAATATGGACAAATGCTTCACAAACGAAAGTATTCAAAAATGAATAGTTTACCTTTTTACCTTTCCATGCCCCCTCTGGAATTCCACCATCCAAATAGCTTTAAGGTCTTATGTTTATTAAGTAAATAAAAATATCTATAACACCTACCCAGAACTATAAGGGAAACCCAACATGCAATCTCATACTCATTGCATGCTTGATGATTATCTTGTTCTTCCTTTCTGACACGCCATTTTCTCGTGGTGTTCCTGGTACCGTTTTATCTCTACAAATACCATGGTATGAAAAGTAATCATCAAACTCCTTGCTTCAATATTCACCTCCAATTTCTGATCTAACACACTTCAACCTTTTTCCTGTCTCATTCTCAACCAAATCTTTCCATTTCCTAAAAGTATCAAAAACATTAGATTTTTGTCGAATGAAATAAACCCAATTTTTTCTACTTGCATCATCAATAAAAGTAACATAATAATGAGATCCACCAAGATATTATACCTAATCTAGTCCCCATACATCTGTATGCACAAGCTCTAACCTTTCACTCTTCTTTTCTTTTCCGACTTTTAAAAATATGACTCTCTTTTGTTTTCCATAAACACAATGCTTAGAGAAATCCAAATCAATTTGTTTAAGATCTGGAAATGAATTTATTTTGTGAAGTATATGCATTCCCTTCTCACTCAAGTTTCCAATCCTATGATTCCATGGTGTTGTATCCACTCATGTAGAAGATAAAGAGATAGAAGAGTCATTATTACCAGTACATAAATATAATGTACCTACCTTCTCTCCTTTTGTTATCACCAGTGATCCTTTGGTGACCTTCCATGCCTTATCTGTAAATATAGATATACAACCTTCACTTTCCAACATCCCTGTTGAAATTATATTTTTCCATAGATATCGAACATGTCTTACCTTTTTCAATAACCATTGGTTTACATTCTTTTTATTTATTTGTACCTTACCCATTCTAACAATTTTTCATGGTGCATGATCACCCAAATGAACCTGTCCAAAATCACCTTGAACATAATCTAGAAAATGTTTTCTATGGGGTGTGCATGAAATGAATCCCTTTAATCTACTACCCAAGACTCAAAATTATTATCTATATAAAGAATCAAAGCATCTTGTAACACATCACTTGTTACATTTGCTTCCTGATTTTTCTACTGTTGTCCATCTCTTTGTTTCTTTGGAGCTCTACAGTCTTTCTTCATATTTCCTTTCTTCCCACAATTCCAACACTATATATTTCCCATTATATATTTGGATATGCCCTTCCTATAATTTCCATGGTTTCCTAAGCCATTTCCTCTATCCTTTTGTCTTCCCCTATTCTCCACGGTCAACACATTACCTGATGTTTCACCTGTGCTTTTCCATCACATTTCCTCGCTAAGGATAACAACAACAACATCATCAAATTTTAGAGTGTTTGAACCAGAGACAGATTTACTTACAACCATGACCAAGCCATTCCATATTTATGGCAATGAGCACAAGATTAGAAGAGCCTTGACCTCATCATCAAATTCCACTTTTATAGAAATTACCTAATTAGTAGCTGTATTAAATTCATTTAAATGATTTGCAATAGAACCACCTTCTGAAATCTTCATATTAAACAATCGCTTCATTAAAAATACCATATTGGATGCCGAGGGTTTTTCATACAGTTTATCCAATGCATCCATCATCTCCTTCATTTTCTTTTCTTTTGAAATAATGAAATCCACCCATCTTGTCAGGATCAACCGTATCGTTCCTAGTGCCTTTTAGTCAAGAACCTCCCATTATTCATCCTTCATGACCATAAACTTCTTTTGTATTCCACCCAATGGTTAGAATATATCCTTCTGGTATAAATAATCTTCTATCTACATATTATATAACTTGTAGTTTTAGTCATTAAATTTCTCTACCCTAAAATTTCAATCTTCCGCCATTGCTCCCACTTGAACCAAGAACCCTCTTTTCCTGTGAGTTACCTTTCGCTCTGATACCAGTTGTTAGAAAAACATGATCAAAGAGCAATAAAACAAGACAAATTTGGAAATAAAACACAAAAGATACACAATATAATAGAGACACAGATATACATGTTTCACCTAGTGTGGGATACGTCCACTAGATAAATTGTCATATCCTTCCTTTTTATTATCCAACAAAATGAAGGGATACAACCTACAACACTCCCGCTATAACTTCCTCTTCTTTCTCTAGTAGTATCCTCTCTCAGAATACAATAATCACACTCATACACAACTGTAATAAAATTCCCTCATAAAAGAGGGTTTCCTTCTAGGAAGAAAAAAATCTAACATAACTTCTACCATCGGATTTGTTACCTTATAATGAACGGTCCAGATTGACTATGAAATTACAATATTTTACAAGGAAAATTTTCCAAAAAACATTTCGCTTGGGGGCATGCTTCCCCCTATGCCCCCCAGCTAGGGGTAGGTCCCCCACAAACCTCCTTCACTTGGGGGCTAGCCCTCGAACCCCCAATAGAAGGGGTCTAGGCATACTTGCATATAAATCAAGGATATAATCAGGCTCCACAACCAATAATTCCAAGCATAGTGCATGAGAGAGAAATAAAAATAAACCCTAAGTGTTATAGGATAAATCGGTAGGTGCGGACACTAACT
>JZKD02S1707504.1:58620-68748 GCA_000966675.3 Picea glauca
TAATTATTTTTAATTATATGTATTTTATTGGGATGATTTGGTCCAAAAAATATTTTTAAAGCAAGTGTACTCGAGGATAATCATAATCAAACGCCCAATATTATAATAATCATAATCATACTCAAACACAATAATCCTGATCATTTTCAAGCAACTGTTCTCAAGGATAAGTTCGCTCAATGCCATAAAAGTCGTTAAATGCCAATAAAAGTGGGATGTTACATCTGCTAAATGATATTTTCCATTTTATTAGTACAATCAATTGTTGCGAAAAATATTTAACTATTATAAATGCCTAATCATGATATTCCTAATGATCAATTAAACTGTTGTAAAATGATTAATTTATGTGAGCGAGAATAACACTATCATGATTAAAACCTTAAAACTGTTATATAAAAACAATCATAATATAAAGGGATGACCACCATAACAGATACCCTAATATAAATCCAGCCTCCATAATTATGATATAAAAATATTTGTAAATTACGGAAACACTGCCACCTCTAACCACTAAATATTTAAAATATTTGTGTTATTATTTAGGATCTATGTGTACTTATATTAAAATCTCTGTGTAATTATAAAAAGGATATTAAAATCTCGGTTTATCAAAACCCATGAATCTCAGAATTAGCAACCAAGTGTCAATAAGTAAATAGAAATTCACAAAACAAGGAAATATTTAACAATTGTATTTGCGAATTATAAATATTTAAATTGCCCAAAGAAATATCAAAATTAGCGGATAAGAAAAACAAAATAAATCTTAGAAATAAAAACAAGGGAAACTCCCACTGGCCAAATAAATTTTACAAGGGTAGGTACACCATATTTATAGTGTGCAAAAGGTAAGTAATTTATTACGCAAAATTTATCGAGGGTGCAGGATGAGTTGGCTCACAAGAAAATGTGGCCTTCTTGAGGGAGACGTAGCCACAAAAGGATAGCAAAGGGCTTGGTCGTCACTCAGAAAACGTGGACAAAAGAAGAGGGAGAGTTCATGGGCATCAAAGGAACCCACAGAGGAGAAAATCATGCATGCGCAAGGGATCTTTAGACAATCATTGAGCAAGGGAAGGGTTAGGTGGCTGGAGTATGAAACAAGAAAAACGTTCCTCTCTTCACACAATCCATTGCTAAGGTTCTCGCCACAAGTTAAAGAAATAAATCCAGAATAAAAATATAATACACAGACCCACGAGTTGAATCCCCCCTCACACAATCCAACCAAATTATAAAAATGCAGGCCAAGGGTTTGGGTCTAGTGCTCGTTGTGGCCACGAAAAGACTTAGACAAACTACCAGAAAATAAATCGATACACAACCAACATTGAACTGCAATACACAAAAGGATTATAAAATCCTAGGCAATAATCTAACTGGTGTAGCTATCACTGCACCACAAGAATAAGAGAGAGCATGAATACAAACTGGAATGAATAATGGTTGTTGTGCTACCAGAATTGGACTACAGATAATTAAACAAGGGGCGCTCTGTGGGCAATAGAGACCATAAATTTTATATGGATGTAGTCTCTCTTGGGTGAATCATAAAGCCGTACATTAACAACAAACGTAGAGCGATGAACCCAAAATTGATACCATATAGATGTAAATCAACATGCATAGAACTAGATAAAATTATGAAATTTAGACGTTTGTACCTTGAGCGAAGGCAAAGGTTCAGCTTATGCTATCTCGCGGTCGCGCTCCGTCCAACTTCTGCTTTCCAACCGCTGAGACCTCATCGGTACCTCCCACCCAATACTAGGGGTACTCTTCTTCCCCTTGAGCCCCTTGAGCCGTAAAGGGGCCACACATACAATAGCAGAGAATGCTAGCTCCCATCTCGCCTCACAAGGTTGAGCTACGACTCGTTATCCGAGTTGGGTATCCTAACTCTCACAAGGAAATCCAGTCAAGACAATATTCCGGGAGCGTAACCTTATGCTTACTAGACATGATACATACTCCTCCTACGCCATCCTTTTTATAGATTTTTCTTAGTGATTACTTTCCCAAAACCTCATTAAATTATTTTTATTAAATTTAATTAGTTAAACCTCCCCCATACTCCATGTCACCCAATCCTTTAGTTGCACTAGAAAATCAATTTATTAATTAATTGAATTTGCCTATTTCCCTCTCCCACCTAAAAGTGTTCCTAAAAATGCTCCTTGATGTCCCTTTATTCCCTGACGTTCCTTAAATGATTGACGTCTTTCTTATAACCTAGTTGAGTTCACAATTTGAAGGTTTCAAGGACAAGATTCCCTACTATGTTAGAAATTTCCCTTTTTCTTAAGTTTCCCCTTTTCTGCTTCACTCAGATTTAGAAAGTTTAGATAAAAACAATAATTTATCCTTTTAATAATTTAATCCTCCATTAAAATTTTTACTTTAATAATAAATTTTTTAATTTTTATTTACCCCCTTCTTGTTAAATGTCTATTTAGTTTTTTTTTGGTTCACAGGTTCTACTTAGACCTAGGTTTTAAATTCACTACGATTAGCAATAGTTCTTAAGGGAATAAATTGTTATTAAACTTACTCAGAATATCACTCATTTTAAGTTAAACCAGTTCCTAAGGAGGCATGATTTTCTAGGTAATAGGTTTATTAACTTACCATAGTTGAAATCGTGATGTGCCCTTCAGGATGCTCTACATTCTCCAAGGGTTCCAGTTGCATGCATTTTGTTTTTATTTGCACGACATGCCCTTCAAGATGCACTACGTGCTCCAAGGGTACCACTCTCCTCTTAACTAAATTTGGTAGACGTCAAACCCCTGGAGTCAACACTCCATCAGGTGACCTTGTGGGAGACTAAGGGCCTCTAAGGAATAAGGACCCTCCCTTATTGTACGCCCCTTAGAATCATCGTGGGTGACTATCACAATCTTCCCTCACGACATTGTGGATCTCTCAAACTAGGTAATCGTTAACTTACAGTTCGATCCATGGCGAGAGTGTTTGTATTTTGTGGTAGGGCGAGTTCCACACCTCTCGCTCAATGTCTCTAGTTTTCGAGCATGACCCCCTCAGGACGAAGTGTTCCGAGGGGTGAGATCTTACCAAGAAGTTATGGGTCGATTTTGAGCTCTATCACCTAATAAAATGATTGATTTTTACAACTTCCAAAAGCACCAAATAACTAGTCTTCTGGAAGTATTACAAGGGGAAAACCCAATGTCTCCAACTATGCAGCAAACAAAGACCCAAAATCCAGAAGCTCTAAGCTCTAGAAAACAAGAAACCCCATAAAACTTAGATAAATCCGAGGTCTCGAATCAAAAAAAAGATATCCCAATGACATAGGTATCTAATAACTAGGCCAAAGATAAACCAAATACATTAACAAAGCAAGGAGAAGATAGGACACTATCTTCACCAGATAAATCAACTATATATGGAACCAGAAAATAGTTATCCACGGAAATCGACAACCCCATTCAGGTTGTCATGCCATTTCAATTCCCCAGAGGAAACCCCAATGCAGAGGTAATACTCATAGGAGATCTCATGCCTATCCCTATTTAAGAGATACCTCCCTCTAATTTCGTTTTCAATAAGAAAAGGAAAGTTGTCGTGAAGAAATAAATGTACCAGAAAGAGGGTGCAACGGTAAAAAAGAACAAAGTACTATTGGATGGAGAAAATTTGGAAGAAGAAGACTTTGTTGTGGAGGTAGCAGGCTTTCTGGGAGACTTTGCAACAACTAACCTATTCTCAGTTGATAATCTGAAAGAAAAAATAAAGAAGAAGAACGAGGTGATAAGTCAGTTGCAAAATCAAATAAGGACTACAGAAAAGAATGTCAGAGAAGAAGTCAATAAAGGGATGGAATAGGTTAGAGATACTGATAAACAGGAAATCCAACTACTCGAGTCTAGTCTTGATGAGATGCATAAGAAGATGAAAGTGAAGAAAGACATACTATCAAACAAGATGAGTTGGTAAAACAATTACAAGACAAGATCACTTCCACGGAGAAAATGGTTGTGGATATAGCATTGTTTCAATCTCAAGCATTGGAAGTGCTAAAGAAAATGGAAATAACACAATAAAGCCTTTTTTCTAAGGTAGGAATCATCCAAAACCATTTTCGGGAGTAAACCAATCATTGGACAATATTGGTTTCAGAGAAAGAGAGGCTACTATAGCCCAAACCACTTTTCAAGAATCAGTCATGTCATCTGTTAGAGAAGAAACATTTGTAACTCCCATATTGACTATTGCATAGAAATTCAGAGGTGATATTATATTAAAGACATGGGAGGCCAATATACTCAGAAGTAAAAAGACGAACAAGGAAATAAAAGAAGATTGTGAAGAGATTTTTCATTTTCTTAACAAAGAATCACTAGGCCTCAGAAAGGATGATTGTTCTTAAATTTCACAGCTAAAGGAGGTTGACATCGCTTAAATAGATAGATGGCTGGTAAAGCCAAATTTACAATTGCAATCAATGATTTATGAAGATAAAATGATAGAAGATGGGTTGGCACAATTACAAAATAAGTTGTATCTTTTTTAGGCAAAAGACGTGACAAAACCTTCTAGAGTATTAGTACAATTTTTAAGCAGGTGTGTCGAATGTCTTGAGCGAGGTAAAGGGAGTACCTCAAATAATCGATGAAGTAAGAGGTGCATATCTGTTTCTTCTAGTAAGAGAAAGAGACAGAGAAAAACAAAGTGAAATGGTTCAAGTTTTCATTTTGTAACTGTCATTACCTAGGAGTAACGAGAATTCCAACCACCTAGGGTTGAGAATATCTTGTATAAATATTTTTTCAGAAGACTAAAGAAGGGTTGTATTTTTTCCATATGTAGTTGAGAAATATCTCCTCATTGAAAATTAATACAGATACAGATCAGAGATTCCACATTTCGTTCATTTGAGTTATGTGTTATTTTGTCTCTCCATATTCCGATATCTTTTTATATATCTCTTTGATGAATTCTTGATCACGATTTAGTACAACATCTACTGTGGTTACATTTCATTTACTAATTTAATAGTCCACAGTTTTTCCTTTGCTTTACTGTTAGTAAATACAAGACCTGTAAGTTAATTGAATTTCTACATTTTATTCTTCATTTAAGGTTATATCATCTATTTTATTCTTTTGTAGCGAAGTAAGATTCTTCTATAATAAATGCTTTGATTTGTAGATAACAACTTTATGTTTCCCTCTCATTACACCCAATGCTTTTAATTTTAACTCAGATACAAAAGACGACCTCTGATCTGTTCTGTTGTTAATTCATTTTTAAGAACTCTTCTCACATAACAGAGGTTGAAAAAACAAACACTAAAACCTCCTTTATTTATGGATGCCTTGACATTATACTTTGAAGCATTAAGTATAAACTCAGGAACATCAATCATAATCAATAGTCAATTATACAATGAACCGGATCACTTGAATGCAAGTTTCCTCAAAGAATAAGTCCAATCAGGTGTACGCAAGAGAGGGATGTTACATACACACCCTCTTGTTTTAAACTTTGTCTCAAAGTTTCACAGTATATAAGTGTCGAAAGAAATATCTCATAATGTCTATATGTATAGCTATTAAATAAAAATGGAAATTGTCGATGCATATCATGTGCGTCCTCCTAGGTCATCGAGTGTGGACTATAGTTGTCCCACTAGACCTTGACCTGATCTACTATTATATGTCGTAGCTGTCAAATGTGATGGTCTAGAATGCGGATTGGCTCCTTAGTGAGCGTACCCTCGTCTGCTTTCCAACCGCTGAGACCTCATCGGTACCTCCTAGCCAATACTAGGGGTACTCTTCTTCCCTTTGAGCCCCGCGAGCCGCAAAGGGGCCACACATACAATAGCAGAGAATGCTATCTCCCATCTCGCCTTGCAAGGTTGAGATACGACTCATTATCCAAGTTGGGTATCCTAACTCTCACAAGAAAATCGAGTCAATGCAAAATTCTGGGAGAGTAACCTTATGCTTACTAGACATGATACATACTCCTCCTCTGCAATCCTTTTTATAGATTTTTCTTAGTGATTACTTTCCCAAAACCTCCTTTTTATACATATCCCCTCTTGTTTTAAACTTCATCCCGAAGTTTCATAGTATATAAGTGCCAAAATAAATATATCATGATGTCTATATGTCTAGCTATCAAACAAAAATGGAAATTGGTGATGCATATCAAGTGCATCCTCCCAGTTCATCGAGTGCGGACTATAGTTGTCCCACTGGAACTTGACCTGATCTACTATTCAACATCGTATCTGTCAAATGTGATGGTCCAGAATGTGGATTGGCTCCATTGTGAGAAAACCCTCGTTTGATACTTGCAAGGAACTCATGCCAATCACATGTGTAGGGTCACTAACATAATGTCTCAAAACAGATACGTGAAAAACATCGTGCATACACCTCAAAGAATCTATCATGTCTATTCGATAGGCCACGAGCCTAGGAGAGAGTTTATCCCTATTTCAAAACTTGATCGAAATATTGTGCGGTTTCAATCGCAAGAAGACTCGATCACCAACTACCAATCCTTTGTCTTATTGTTTTCATTTGATATTCCATCTCTTGGATCGATTCTGGTCCCACCAAGACCCTATCCTCAAGCCAATTCCAACTCAAAGGTGTCCAGCATAGTCGCCCGTAAAGAAACTTGAGTGGCACCTGATCCCTTAGTTGCACTAGAAAATCAATTTATTAATTAATTGAATTCGCCTATTTCCCTCACCCACCTAAAAACGTTCCTAAAATCACTCCTCAGTGTCCCTTTATTCCCTTATGTTTCTTAAATGACTGACGCCTTTCTTAAAACCTAGTTGATCTCACAATTAGAAGGTTCGAAGGACAATATTTCCTACTATGTTAGAAATTTCCCCTTTTCTTATGTTTTCCCTTTTTTGCTTAGTTCATATTTAACAAGTTTAGATAAAAACTACAATTTATTCATTTAATAATTTAATCCTCCATTAAAATCTTTACTTTAATAATCAAAGTTTGAATTTTTCTTTACCACCTTCTTGTTAATGTATATTTAGGGATTTTTTGGTTCACACGTTCTACTTAGACCTAGACTCTAAATTCACTAGTCTTGACGATAGTTCTTAAGGGAAAAACATGTTTTTAAACTTACTCATAACATCATTCATTTTAAGGCCGACCAGGTCCTAAGGAGGCATAATTTTCTAGGTAATATGTTTATTAACTTACCATAGTTGAAATCCTGACATGCCCTTCAGGATGCACTGTGTGCTCCAAGGGTGCCACTTTCCTTCCTTCCAGTTTTATTTGCGTGACATTCCCTTCAAGACACACGAAGTGCTCCAAGGCTTCCACTCACCTCTTGACTGAATTTGGTAAACGTCAAACCCCTGGAACCAATACTTCGTTAGGTGACATTGTGGGAGACTAAGGGCCTCTAAGGAATAAGGACCCTGCCTTATTGTGCACCCCTTAGAATCATCGCGAACGACTGTCACAGTCTACCCTCACGACATCGTGGATTTCTAAAAATAGGTGATTGTTAGGCTATAGTTCGATCCATGGCGGGAGTGCTATTATGTTGTGTTAGCGCTTCTTCCACACCTCTCCCTCAAATTTTCTGGTTGTCGAGTGTGACCCCTTTACTCCAAATGTGAGTCTAGTTAGAAAGTTATCGTCATCCTACATCCATCAACGAAAC
Organism: Picea glauca; assembly: GCA_000966675.3. Classification (NCBI taxonomy): domain Eukaryota; kingdom Viridiplantae; phylum Streptophyta; class Pinopsida; order Pinales; family Pinaceae; genus Picea; species Picea glauca. The sequence continues at coordinate 66,313 of JZKD02S1707504.1, forward strand.
ATGTCAGCGATAAAAATAAACATCATAATATATAGTCATAAGTCACATATGTAATATAAAAAACACCCAAACCATAAGAGTCCACTCCTTGACTCCATCGAGAGTCCAAGGATATCCATTGATGCTATCGATATCCTCAAACATCTAGGGTCATGCACACTCAAGAAAACTAGTCAGTAGAAGTTGTCGATATAAATATAACAAGATAACATATAATCAGATCCTCAACATCTCATAATATTTGTTGAAACATATATATTTCTCTAAAACATTAGACTTAAAAAGTTTAATTTTGTTTAAAAAAAAGACAAATGCACATTTGGACACTACCGTCAATAAAGTCTTCTGATTAATCCAATGGTCGAAAATATTTTCTAGTTGCAGAGATGCCCATTCGTTAAAAAGATAAACCACTAAAAACAACTTTCAAAGTATCGGGTTTTGGGATTTTACAATACTAACAATGAGATACATAAACAAGACAAAAGTTCTGATATACAAAATTGTGAAACTAGCTTAAGTTAAATTGGTTTAATTAAATAATTAAAATGATTAATGGTAATTAGTCGGATCGCAACTTCACGTTTCAGGAATCTTGCATCGAATCGTAACTTAAACTCTCGACATGCGAATTCGTGAAATCATTAATTAATCATGATTATTTACAAAAGTTAAACCTGATTAAGATTAATTAATCAATCACAATTTCACGGTTCACGGTTATAGCTTGAACAAAAGTAGGATAGCCCAAGACTCGAAATCTCGAAATGGATTAAGGTTAAACATAATTAATTAGTCATATAAATTCGATTTATTAGCAAAATAAAACATTCTTATTTTACCATTCAGTTTATGTTGATCTGCATTACGGGTGATTTCAAATCAAATTTATACTTTTTTTATCACGAAAATTGATCATTAATGTTATTAAATGATCATCCCGAGGAGATGATTTCAAATAAGATATTGCTTTAATGCCCAAATATTTTTATTAAAACAATTAAACATATTTTCAAAGAGGGTATATGCACGTCGAGGTGTTTAAGGCAAGAAAGACTTTTTCATTTTCAATTACATTTACATTTTGGTAGAGCTTGCTTAGAAAAATACTCATTCCTGTGTGTTTTCTGTGAAAAGTAACAAGTTTTGGAGAACTACTACCATGTCGCAACGAAAAGAAGCTAAAGCAACTAGTGAGAGTTTAGGCCAGATTTCAGAGGTTTTCTTCGACACTTCACCTAGAAGTAAAAACAAAGTCTAAACCTGGACGAATGTCTTCAACATCCTAAAGTACGAACTGGTAAACTTCCCTAATGGTTCAAGCGACAACAAAAAGGAAGACTTATCTACCAAATACAAGACTATTGTTGAGTTGGATATGCATAAGGTAGAAATAAGGCCGAGTCTTTTACCATACAATGAAATGATTCGATGGGCACTGGATCATGTGGATAGCCCAACTAGAACTATATTTAATTCTCAGAAGGTAGTTGTTGGTTCATTTCGACCGGAACACATACAGGCGATGTATAAATTGTCTTCAACACCAAACTTCATTTACAATGTCAATTTTCTAGAGAATTTTAGCAAGAAGTGTGATCAATATGGAAATAATCTTTTCGACTTGATCAAGGACTAGTGCTCACGCCCCGAAAAATTTAGATCCGATTCTCACAGCATATACTCAATATCGTCGGTAAAACCAAAGTTCATGTATATAGCCATGATGATGTGCAGACTTTATGGAAAAGAGAACACAACCCATTTCTTTCTACCATGGGTACCCATTATACACAGAATGGCGGAAGGGTATTCTTTGGACTGGGCCAAGATACTTTTGGGCAGTCTGACTAGTGAAATTACAGAATACTAGACACAGAAAGACAAGGGGCAATCAACTTCATTCTTGATGTCAACGTATATCATGGACGCTAGTTGCTTCATGATGCCTTTCCCACTTATGGGATGGAGCTGGACTCCAAATAGTGTAGAACCAATTCATATTTATCATTCAAAACTATGGGAAGAGAAGGAGAAGGATTTCTTTTATGAAATCTGTAATTGGGTAGCGGTGTCGATGCACATTGCTATTTTTGGTCACTCACCTCCTAGAATTTTAGACACAGTTGTGGCTAACCTGGATAAAGTCACATATTGGTACATCGAGGAACACTTCTCTTATATCAAAGTTTTCGGTTGCTCGGTTCCCCCATATTCTTTACCACAATTTTTTCCAGACCGACTCGTGTGTCGCAACATCGTACGACAAACTATACTCGGTCGGATTAGCAAAGAGATCAGAGCAGTGAAGAAAAAGGTATGGCCATATTTTCAATTACAGATTGGTGCATTTTCTTTATTGGATTTCGGCCACTCCAAAGTGGAGGTTGTAGCCTTAGAAGAAATAAATCTAGTTAACATTGAATTTAAGAAGCA
>JZKD02S1707504.1:78542-110987 GCA_000966675.3 Picea glauca
GTGCCCCATTTTTTGAAACTACCGAGCTTTCCATCTAAATAATTAACTTTTTCTTTTTAAGCCATATTACCTACATGTTTTAATATGGTTAGTCCAAGTGATATTTTTCTTACCAATTAAAACTACTTTTCATGAAAATCCCATATGAAGGATGTACTATAAAGTAAAGGACCTATCATATTACCCTGGGAAAAGAAACTCTCACCGTTATTGCTTCAAATAATTTCAAATAGGAAAAAAAAAATGACACATGTGGATTAATTGAAATGTGGATTAATAGTGATTTATGATTTCACCTTCAAGGAGTTGATAAACTAGATGACGCTTGAGAAAATATGTAAACCATATTTGGTAAAAAAAATGAGATTGAAGCCCATTAGCTTAAAAATCAACATCCTAGTAATTTCTCTTTTATTGAATATTATGTATCTAAGTTCAAAACACTCAAACTTTTATTTAAAAACTATAAAATAGAAAATAATGATGAGCAATTCATATACGCTATTCTTGTTAATATTGGCACCACATATGAGAGGCACCTAACACTTAATCTTCCTCCTTGGCTAGGGAAATATCGATAGGGATCCGTGCGCGTGCCCTGACGATAGGGTTTTGAGCGTGCTGCCATGGCAGACCAGGGAGGGGAGCCGCCAACCCCTCCTTCCCCCGCATCCTCCTTTCGACGCTTGGTAGAAGCCTGCAACAAGAAGTTGACCATCTCATAAGCTCTGAGCTTTGTTAAGAAATTGAATGCCATTCTAGAGATCGACCTCCCTCCTGAATATCCAATGAAATTCGCCCTATCTCTCTCTGAACGAGGACTCATTGGTCAGTTTATGGGACTCTGGCCCTCAACCAGATCCACAGATAACTGGATTCAGTGAAACTGGAGACCTCTGATAACAAATAGTGTGACATGCTACGCGGTCGGGCGAGGATACTTTATCTTCGAATTTATCTCCCAGGAGGACATATATTTGATATTCAGAAATGGCCCATACTTCATGGGAACTCAAGGTCTATACCTAAACAGATGGACCCCGAATTTTGATCCAGCCTCAGAAGTCCCCAAGGATGTCCCGGTCTGGGTACGACTCCCCAACTTGCCGATCCATTGCTGGAACCCCTCCTCACTTCAGGCAATAGGCAATGGTCTTGGGCGCTACATCGACCGAGTAGAACCAAAAGACCAGTATTCCTGTGCGCATATCTGTGTGGAGGTAGATATGGAGGTAGGCTTAACAGAGGAAATAAAGATGAAGGTCAGCAACTAGCAACACTTCCAAAAGCTGGATTACGAACAACATCTGTTCAAGTGTAGAGGCTGCCACGAATATGGCCACTTCCAAAGAAACTATCCAAAAAAAAACCCCTCCACTGAAAAGGAAGGGGACGAAGGTTGGCAGCAAACCCGGAAAGGGAGATCAAGAGAAAGAGGCCACAGGAATGAGCAGACAGAACCATAAAAAACCAAATCCACGGAAGCCACAGAAAAGGAGAACAGCTTCAAAATCCTAGCCACAGAACCGGAGGAAAGAGAACAAGATCGAAATAAAGAAGTTCAAAAGGGAGAAAAGGAAGGTCAGAATCCTGAAGACAATGGGAATAAGCCAACAGAAGAAGAAGGGACGCAAAACAACTCCCCCCAGAAGCAGGATGACAATCAGAACATAGAGGAGGGGGAGATATCTATAGGCAGCGAATCAGATGAAGAAAATGAGGTTTGGTCCACCCCAAAGAAAAAGGGAAGAGGTCGGAAATCAAAAAACGTTGAGTGAAACCAAGAAGCCTATAAAGAGGTGCTCAATGGGTCACAACCCACCATCCCAAAGATGATGATAGCTCATAACACTCGGAAGCAGGCCAAAGCCTCCTAAGGAGGCCATCCCCCCCCCAAGGTTTACAATGATTACAACCTCCTGGAACTGTAGGGGAATGGGCAGTAAAAAGAAGGAAGAAGCGTTAAAAGATATTCTCAAAATCTCGAAAGAAAGTATCCTATTGCTCCAGGAGACTAAAATGAGCCAGCAAGATGCACTCAAAGCCTTGTCTAATGTTTGGAAAGGAAGCCTCAGAGTTGCTAGAAATGCCAGGGGGGGCTCAGGAGGGATCTGCACAATGTGGGACGCCTCCAAAATAGACATGCTCAGCTCTAACATCTGCATGCATTGGATTCACACCAGATTTCTCCACAAAGACACGGGATGCCAGGTAAGCATATTTAATATTTATGCTCCACAAATATTGGGGGAAAAAAAACATTGTTGGGAGTCCTTGCAGGACTATCTCCAGCAAAACAATCTCTCCAATATCATCCTTGGAGGAGACCTAAATGTAACTCTAGCCCAGGACAAGAAGAGAGGTGGCTCGATAGTGAGAGACCCGACCAAAGAATCGGTAGAGGAATTAGCCTCCGCATGGGACCTTCTTGACACTAAACCAGCCAAAGGTTGCTACACTTGGACCAATAATAGAATTGGACCTAGGCACATCGCTGCCAGACTAGACAGATTCCTCGTACAAAGCTCCCTCCTGCTGTTAGGACTCGAAGCAAAGGCATAAATTCTGCCCCATAGCGCTTCTGATCACAAACCGATACGGTTAGAAATAAAAAAATACCAAGTCATAGGGCCCATCCCCTTTAGATTCAACCCAAACTGGTTAAATGATAAAGAGTTCACAGAGCTGGTAACAAAAGTATGGGCCACAACAGTTCAAGGCTCAGCATCCTATGTGTGGGAGGAAAAAATTAAAGGCTGAAATTCGCTCTGAAGTCATGGGCCAAGAGTCAAGCGAGCCCAATAGCAATGCACCTAGCAGCCCAAAGCCATCTCGAGGCTCATCAGCTGGTAATGGAACAGAAGGAGATCACCCCGGAACTATTGCAGTAGGAGGAAAACCTTCAAAGGCAATGGCACCAAGCCTGCAGAATGGAGGAAAACTATTGGAGGCAGAAGTCGAGAAGCTTATGGCTGAAAGAAGGAGATCTAAATACAACCTACTTTCATAAACAAGTGGAAGCAAGGAAACAATATAAGGCAGTGATCGAAGTTCAGGTCCAGAACAAAACAATTGCAGATCCAGTTGGCATTAAGCAAGCAGCTTATGAAGCCTTTGAGAAGCTATAAACAGACCCAAAGGATGTGGCTTTGGACCAGCAGGGATACCCCTTCACGGTTATTCCAAAGCTAATAAATGAAGACATAAACAACAATTTTACAAGAGAGATTTCGCAGAAAAAAATAAAGGAGGCCCTTGAATAGATGAGCCCAGATAAAGCACCAGGACCGGACGGGTTCACTACCAGATTCTATCAGCAGTGCTAGGAAATCATTAAAAAGGTTCTAACCAAAATGATCCAGAAGTCACAGCAGGCCAGCAAGCTGGGAGGAAGCACCAACTCTTCCTTTCTGGCACTTATCCCGAAATAAAAAGAAGAAATTTCCTTCAACAGGTTCAGACCATTCTCCTTATGCAATACGAGTTATAAAATCATTGCCAAAGTAATAGCCAACCGCCTCAAGGAAGCTCTCCCTCTCATCGTTCCAGAAAATCAAGGCGGCTTTGTCCAAGGGAGGCACATCGTCGACAACGTCATCCTAGTTCAATAAGCGATTCATTCCAGCGTCTTAAGGAAAGAAAAAGGTATGGTCGTTAAACTAGATCTAGCTAATGCTTTTGATAGAGTCAGACATGAATTTCTATTCGAAGTTATGAGGAAGTTTGGATTCGATTTACGTTTTATAAGCTGGATAAAAGCCTACATTGGATCTCCTTGGATCTCCCCCCTGGTGAATGGGAAGGTAACTGCATTTTTCAAGGCCTCCAGGGGTCTAAGGCAAGGCTGCCCTCTGTCGCCACTTCTCTACGCAATTCAAGCTTCAGTTCTTAGCTATCAATTGGAAAACTCCCAAATTAATAACGATCTCCATGGTCTAAGAATAGCACAAGGGGTGAAAGATATCAACCATGCACAATTTGCGGACGATACCCTGCTGCTGGGAGGAGCAAGCCCAATCATAGCAAAAAAATTCAAGGAAGATCTAGATGCCTATGCAGCAGCCTCTGGCAGTGAAATAAATCAGACTAAAAGTAACATTTATGGTTGGAACGTCACCCCAAATGAAATGCTGAGAATAACAAGAGTTCTCGGGATGGAGGGGCACACAAACTGGGAGGCCTTTAAGTACCTGGGAGTTCCAATCTTTAAGTCTGCCCGAAGAGATTCCCACTGGAGCCATCTTGCAGAAAAAATCAAGAATAAATTCACTTCTTGGTGGGGCAACTGGATGAACTTAGCAGCGAAGACAGTCCTGATAAAGGTTGTAGTCTCTAGTCTTCCCATCTATCAATGCTCGCTATTGTTAGCTCCAGCCACAGTCATCCAAAAAATTGAGGCTTTTCAGAGATGATTCTTGTGGGAAAAAACCACAAAAACCACAAAAGATGCACCTGTTAGCTGGGAAAAAACCACAAAACCCTTCATGGAAGGAAGTCTCAATTTTAAAAATACAAGGATCCAAAATCTGGCCTTAGGGGCAAAGATTCTCTCAAAAATGATCACTGGAAAAACCACTTGGAGTAAGCGCGCTCTCTGGAGGAAATAATTTCGAGGGTCTCAGGACAGAAGTTTAGAACTCCCATGTAAGGAGCTGAAAATATCGCCTATCTTCGCGCTATGAAAAAAGGTGCTCCCTCACTTCACCTCTCATCTAACCTGGGTGCCGAAAAATGGTAGGAAAATAAGAATCTGGACAGACTCAATAATGGGCGACCCACTGCTAGATTAGTGCCAGGAACTGCAAGGCCTCAAAAGATGGATGGACAGTCAAAACATCTTAACACTCTCAGACATTTCAGTTTGGGGAGAAGAAAGGCCCCACCTCTGGAAAGGGTGGGCTGTCCCAAACATACCAGCTATTCTAGACAGTCAATGTGATGTTTTTAAGAAGTGTCTTCAAGGGAAATCCCCTCTAAAAAAGATAGGTAAAGATGAAAGAGGATGGGGCAGGAGCGCTCAGGATTACACCACAGCAGAGGGTTACCATCTCTTCAACTCCGCCCCCACTGCTCTGCCAAATCCGGCTCTTTGGAAAGCAGTCTGGAATCTTCGTTCCCTCCCAAAAATTGACCTCTTCATTTGGACCCGGGTGCATAAGAGTATCCTAATAGGGGAGAACCTCAGATGAAGGGGCTAGGAAGGACCCTTTAGATGCCCTCTCTACCTCCATGAGGAATAAACAACTGACCATCTTCTCCTAAACTGCAGCTATTCAAAAGAAGTCTGGATGAAGGTTACAGGATCCCAACCAACAATCATATTCCCACCTAATGTAATAGGTCTACTCCTCCAATGGGAATCCTTATTCCCCTTTGTTGACAAGAAAAGAAACCAACCTCTCTTGATATGGGGATTACTACCAAAATTTGTCCTATGGAATCTCTGGTTAGAGAGGAATCACAAAATCTTCAAAGAAAGTCAATTGAGTGAAGTCAGAATTGCCACTAAAATTCAATCTATGCTGGGGGAATCAGCTGCTCACCTTTGCTCCACAGTAAAGCTACACAAGTTGGACGAAGAACAGGGGAGTTGGATAGACCAGTTCAATATACCAGGATTAGAAAGCAAAAAGAGAAGAGATCCAATCCAAGAAAGCTGGGAGATCAGAAAATGCGGGAATGAATTTGCAAAATGGAAAAGTAATATTAAAATGCCAATCCTTTTCTTTGATGGGGCCTCGAAAGGAAACCGAGGCCAGGATGGAGGAGGGGGCATCATCGAAAATCCCAAAGTGGACATAATAATGCAATTTGCTATTGGACTCAATATAGAGTCCAATAAGAGAGCTGAGGAATTGGCTCTCTAGCAAGGTCTGCACCAGGCAATTAAACTCAGAACCCAAGACTTGACAATCATAGGCGATTCTAGAATAATAATACAGGCCATGATCAAACACTCCACAACTCAAAGTACTAAGCTCAACAATCTCCTTGATAAAATTCGCCTCCTCTTAAGAAATTTGAACTCCTATCAATTCTTTCACGTGTTAAGGGACCTCAATTGAATGGCTGATAAGGAAGCCAACAAAGGTGTGTTATTGGAGGCTGGGGTGCTGTCAGTAAATGGAATCATGAATAATGTGGAGATCCCATGAACCCACACTGCCCTCTTGCACTCTTCCAATTGCTAGATCATGAACCAATCCCTTAGAGTTTGGGGAGAAGGAAACGTCCGGAGAGCTCCTGTCAGAAATTGCAAATGTCTGAAATTTGCTAGAAAGGATTCCAAAGGGTAGGAGAGAAGTAAAATATGCTGAAACAATGTTGTATCAGGCTGAAACACAGGGCTATAACTCAAGATGAAATACAGTGCTGGAACAGTTGCCGAAACTCAGTGCTGGAACAGATACTGAAACACAGTGCTGTAACAGAGCTGGAACACAGATGCTGAAACACAAATGATGGAACACAGGTGATGGAACACAAACGCTGGAACACAGATGCTAGAAGACAGATGTTGGAACAAAGATGCTGGAACACAAATGCTGAAACAAAGTGTTGAAACAAGGCTGGAACAGAAGCTGAAACACAGTGTTGTAACAGAGCTGGAACACAGTGTTGAAACAGAGCTGAAACACAGATGTTGAAACACAGATGCTGGAACACAGATGCTGGAACACAGATGCTGGAACACAGATGTTGAAACACAGTGTTGAAAAAGAGCTGGAACTTATGCTGAAACACAGTGCTGTAACAGCTGAAACACAGTGCTGTTACATATGCTGAAACACAGTGCTGGAATAGTTGCTAAAACACAGTGTTGTTACATATGCTGAAACACAGCGCTGGAACAGATGCTGAAACACAGTGCTAGAAATTATGCTGAAACAGAGTTGGATCTTATGCTGAAACAGTATTGTATCATATTTTGTATTTTGAACTGTAGGACCGAAGAAACTCGGGGCAATTTGTAACTGAATCTGTGGCCTTGCCACCCCTCTAATATAAACTATAACAGTTTTCGTAAAAAAAAAAAATATTGGCACCACATATATCTACTTTTCACTCAACGAGCAAATCTTTAGGGGCCACTTACATATTACTTTCCTAGGTATACTACATTATGTTATTGATTGTTGAGTGTTTATGGTCTATATTCCATATCTATGAACTTCTATAAGAGAATGGGACTCACTAGTTTAGAGGGAGAGAGAGACCATGAGAATTTGTAATGGCATTTTGGTGACAAATTGATTGAAAAGGAAATTTGGTTTTTGCTATTTTAGAGGAAGTAGAATTGGGGGCCCTCAACCTCTCTAGATGAGGGGTTTGGATTGGTAAAAATACTTCTATCATCCATCAATTCATCAATTAATGTTTCCTTTTACGAGATCTATACTTGAATTCAACTTTCTAAATTGAAGCTAATTAAGAAGAAAAGTTGAATAATTTGAATTCTTGTTATTTAGATTTTGGTGTTTACCTAGTCATGGAAATTGTCAATTCATGTTGAAAAATTATTAATTTAAAATTTTTGGAAGATGAAATATATATTTCTTGTTAATTCATGAATTTTTTGTAAGTTGCATTTGATTTGTGATGAATCTTTGATTAAATAATTAGTATCTAGTATAATTTAGTGTCATCCCATCCTCCCTTACATAAACTACTATAATGGAATTAATATAGGGATAAACTTGAGATTAATATGATCCAAGGTGAGGGGTGACAAGAGAGGGAGGGGTTATCTATGACCCCGAGTAATCTTGAGAACTAGTCTACTCCTAGGGCTTAGGAGAAGAAACCAACAACATAACATAAGATTTAAGCCTATCGCAAGGACTCGACCAAGCCTGTAAGATAGCCATCAATGAAATCACGATGATAGGAGACTTTCAGATTCTTATCCAAGCTATGGTCACCAATTCGTTGCCAAACCAAATGAAACTTCAAAAAATCTTTAAGAAAATTCAGAGGCTCTCTAATTCCTTCTGAAAGATTGATTTTTTTCATGTACTCACACATCTAAATGGAAAAGCAGACTAGTCTGTAAACGGAGCCACCCCCTTGAGAAAGGGTCAACTCTCCCTCAATGGGACCCTGTCTTTCACCCCTCTCCCATAGTGACACATGGCGAGTGGTCAGCTGGAAATATCAAGGCAGGTGGCATTCAGATTCTCCTCGTGCCCTGACTCATGGCATCTCCTCCTTGTCACACAGGTTTGTCACTTCCTCGCGCGATGGTAGTTCATCCCCCAGCTCGCATATCTTCGCTCCCCCCCACATTAATCTTCCCTTACGTCCCTCATGCAACTCTATTCTGATCCCATCCCCTTCTTGCATGGCGCTCAAACGGGGCCCTTCCTTTCCATGGCGACACACGCTCGCGACGCTAATAAATCAAGGGGGGCGGATGCTTGTAGCTCATTTCTCAGTGGTGATTGTCTGTCTAGCTTGTCTAGTGTTGCTTGGTCCCTCACCCTTATTTTTCTCTCAGTTTATCCTTCAGCCCATCCAATGGACTCCAGTTCCAATTCCACCTCTCCCTCTAACCCCCCCCCCCTTCTCTAGAACAAGAAATCTCAAGATTAAGCGAACTCTCAATGCACATAGAGGATTTCGCCTTCGGATGGATGGGGAAGGTGGTTGAAGATTTGAGATGCTCGAGGAAGATTTAATCCAACTCAGAGTGGAACCGGTCGAATCCCTCATGTACACGACACAACAGGCCAATGGAAAAATAGCCGAATTAGAGGCAAGACTGGAAAATTTGGAGCTTCAAGCCACTAGTTCGACCCACCAGATTGACGAAGGGATGAAAGATCCATTGAACGAAGGACCCTCAAATCCGAACCAATAGGTTTAATTATTCTCCTCTTCATTAATGAAAGTGATCCTCTTTTGGTTCTCTGGCAAACTCATTGTAAGAAGGATTTTAGCCATTTTTTGTTCTTCAGGCAGACACACTGTAAGAAAGCTCTCAGCTTTTTAGTAGCCAAATTTTGGATCCTAGGACATCAGGGGAATTTATGGGCTTTATATCAGGGCGGGCATATATGTAATCTTTGAATTCATGCACATGATGCATGTCTAAACTTTGTAGTTTTTCTCACAATGGTCATACCACTCCTTCTTTAATATCAATTCCACTTTCTTGTTAAAAAAAATTTGATCCAAGGTGATGTTATCACATAACTAATGCACAAATGTACTCATAAATCAATGCACTAAATTGTTTTGTACTATATTAATACCAAAATAACTTTACCATTTATTATATCAATACATAAATAAATGCACCATTTTGATTGATCATTTTTCATTCTATAGTTGTTGAAATCACAATATTAAATCATTTTTCATTGTATCATTGCTAAATTAATTGCACTAAATAGTTTTACTAAATCAAATGTTAAACATTAATTTGTGATTAATGTGCATCTATAATTTGTATCCAATTATTGAGCTAACAAGTCTAGTAAAGAGAAAATGTATGTGTGGGATTGTTGTCACTTATATCAAATGCACTTCATACAAAGTCAATTTATTATAATTTTTCTCTACTTAAGTTTACAAAGGTGAAAATGCATTATCCCCTCTAGATTTAAACATGCAACCTCCAAAAACAAAACACATATTCTTATAAGTACCATAAAAAAAAATGCTTAACCTTATAAAAATATACAATAAAATTGAAATATTATAAAAACCTTGACAAAAAGTATTTTACATTTATAAATTAAAAAATTAACTAAATTAACTAATATTAATACAAATACTACTTCATATAAAAAAAAATAATATTATGATATGTTAATTATGAATGTAGATTTTTATTTTTGAGTGCTTTACAACATATGTATATCTTACTATTCATCTTTAGATTTTTAGTTTTGAGTGCATTACAACATATGTATATCTTACTATTCATCTTATATGGTGTGCGTTACAACATATGTACACTAAATATCACTCCTATGACGATGCACGATTCCTGCTAATTTATAAATATAGTCACTCAAAGTTGGTGCAAAAAGTTATAAGAAACATCCATGTGATATGCATTCACAATGGACTCATTCAATGTTGTTGCCCAGATAAATTAATAATAAAATATGATCGTATGCTATCCACGTCCATCGAAGCCAGGCCTGGAATTTGACGTGTTACAGCCTATCTTTGGTGTCCCAACCCGTATTTGACACGGGGTTATAAAAATTACACGTTATTATTGACTTTCTTTAAAATTATCAACTTTTCAAATTGACTTGTAGGTGATTAAAGTACCTGTCAAAAACTCTTATAGGTATTAGGATTACCTGGGTATGCAATATAGCTTATAGGTATTAGGATTACCTGCAAATAATATACGGTAAAGAATAGGCCAGAGACTTGGAGGCTTGAGGTTGGGTTATAGGTAGGGAAGTAGTTGTATAAGAGTAAATGTCAATGGCTATCTCAACAACATCTTTCCCTCTGACCAGAATCCATTCAAGAACTTCCGAATATGTTTGGAGAAGAACCACTTCAAACCTTCGTTTAGCATTAGCCACCAGGTTGTCTATTCAAAGGATTTCTTTCTCATTTTTCCACAACAACAAGCACAAGGACCTGAAAAATCATTGTACAAAGCCATTCTTTCACACCCGTTGGTGGTTAGGCTCGGTTGGACCAATTTGACACTTATAAATCTGTATAAAACATAAAATGACATGCATAAAAAACAAATTCCTTTCATCAAAAGTGCACTTGACAGGCAAGGGAATTTTGAAATTCCATGCCTGATCGAAGCAATGGATTTGTACCAAAATTATCACATTTGACTCGGAGAGTAGAGTTACATCCACCCGTAAGAACCAATGAGGTCATTATAGATAAAGTCCAAAATGTGTGCACATACCAAGTAATCATGGTTTCTCTACTGTAGTCTCTATGGAGGGTTTTGCAAAGCCATTGGTCAAAGTTTATACACAGTTTTATTTCCTTTCCATAAAATTGTCCATCGTGGATCTCAGCGTTAAACTAAGGAGAATGGCAGGTCTGAGTCAAAGTTTTATAGACAGTTTTATTTCCTTTCCAACAAAATGTCCATCGTGGATCTCGACGTTAAACTAATGAGAATGGCAGGTCTGATTGATTCAATACGATTCTGGGAATAGTAATTATCACTGTTGTCATTGATTCAGAACTTAAATAAAAAAACATTACAAACATTAAATCCAAATCTCAATATTTATTGGTGAACCGAAAACTAACAAACATGAAATCCAAATCTCAAATGGCAAGATTCATAAAACTAGAAAAGAGGAAGAGATGATAGTTTTCTCCTAATAAATGAAAGTGAAGTAGATACTGAGTTTGAGCTAGACTGTTACCGCTGTTCTAAACCAATCTTCCATATAAAATTCAATTCAAAGTAAATAGCCTCTATTAAAATTACAAAATTTACAAAGTCAATAATTGTATAACTCAAAGTAAATATTCTCAATATCTATCACAAAGAGTCAATAATTCTACAGCCCAAAAGAAATATTGTCAATATCTATCACCCATAAATCCATTGAAATAAGAAAGAGGCATAACTAGATGAAATTTTTTAGGATTTTTTATCTCACCAATCCAAATACCCTTCTCTCTTAAGATTGTAAACTAGTAAAACAAATAGTCACCCCAAAGGAAATCTTTTCAATATTTATTATTCATAAATATGTTGAAATAAGAATTTTTTATCATTCAAAATTTTATTTAAATATAGTTTAAATATTTGAAAGATTTAGGATTAGGTGGAACAAGAACCCCAAGGTGGCAATGGGTGTGCACTTTGATAATTGAGTTTTTGTAAATACATATGTTAGTCTTGAAGGAATTTCAACTAGTAGAGGAGGTCAATTCCTCAATATTCATATCTCTATTAACCTGCATGCCATGATGTCTTGTAGATAGATTGACCCAAAGAATTAGGTTGGACAAAGCATTATGTTTTTGGACATCATGTGGTCGTCTAATCTCGCACTCAAAAAATTGATGATTGAATCCTTAATTAAAAATTAATTTGTAATAGTTTTCTTTAAATTATTTATAGCCAATTCTAGGTTTGACAAACTCAAGAAAAATGGATATCTCAAATATCAAATATCTATTCAAAAGATAAATAGGCATGTTTAGCCATTAACATATAATGGTATTGAAGATGGCTAGTACAAGACTAAGTTTGGTTGTTGTGCTAGACATATTATAAGTGGTATCTAATTGTATTGGGTTTGATGGACTCATTAACCACCCAACAATACAACAATAATATGGAATTTCAAATCCAAGAGTGTATATCCAAGCTACAAAATGTTGTCCATCCCCCCAATTGATGAAGACATGCACCTATTACTTGTGACACATATTGGCTCCCACAATTGGCATATGAGATAGCAAAGTGACTATATGGAGATGATTGATTTCAGCCAACAGAATAATAGACATCATAGTTATAATTATTCATTTAGTGCACTTTTACAGGTATTTATAAGATCTATTTTTGTTTGATGAATCTAGAAATCCATGCACTCTATGACTAATAATACTTAGCAATATGATTGCTAAATCATATGCTACAAATAATAAAAGCTAAACATAGATCTCTCAAAATATTAGTAAACCAATCAAGGAAAATATGTTACTATATTATTTGTTTCAGGGAGAATAATAATGTCATCCCAAGTGTTGAATATTTCCGATGTAACCACAATCTAAAATTAACAACATTTCAATAGATCTAGAAGTATCCCCACAAAACAAAGTTGTGTTTAATGAAATCCCAAGATTTAAAAGTACCATGTTTCCTTACTTTCCTGTACAAAATCAAATTCCACCCAAAATTTTGAATTATATCAAAGTTACTAAGAGTTGAAGTGCATAGAAAAATTAAATACCCAGGTTTCCTCTATAGTTTTTTCTATTGGTATCATGCAACATTTTCATTAAAAATGATACCTATCTTGATTTTAACTTTTTCTTTATGATAATAATTTTTATGATGGAATAATTATATATTACTAATAAATTAGGTTAAAAATATATCTATAAAAACATTCATTTGACAGGTGGTAGAGGAGTTCATTAATACCATTGCACATCAATTATGGGAAATGAATTTCTATATTCCCTTTTCAATAGGGAATAATAATGTTCCCCAAAGTGCATTTTTTTCAATAATCCAAGATCACTAATTCCTTTTAATGTAAACATAAATTTAATCTCAAATTCAACATTTCAAAAGTAATATCTCTATTACTAAAATTTCAATTTTATTCTAAACTGGATTACTTAAAACTTTAATATCTACATTTAAATAAATGCAAGTTTCCTTGACAAACAAAACAAAATATTGTCATTTATTCGAGTCCCTTCCTAACTTGTTCCTACAAA
Source organism: Picea glauca (assembly GCA_000966675.3). Lineage (NCBI taxonomy): Eukaryota > Viridiplantae > Streptophyta > Pinopsida > Pinales > Pinaceae > Picea > Picea glauca. Next base: position 91,962 of record JZKD02S1707504.1, read on the forward strand.
ATCAAATTCCAACAAAACTATAAATTATATCCAAGTTCCTCCCAATTCATGTACATACCCACTAACATAGTTTACAAAATCGAATGAATTGCAGAAAATCATTTAACAATACATGATCAAGCTCATGGTTGTGCCTTTCTATTTCTAATTATAAAAATATTCGCGAAAGGATAAAATTTATCACTGTAAACTCTACATGTAGTATTCAATCAAACAGTTTAGCATAAATATCATACTTTAAAAACAAAAAAAATTATAATAAAATTAAACTTAAAAGTTTAGTTTTACTCTAATTTAAATAGTAAGTACATTTATTGGAAATGGGTACATTTAATCATTTTTTAACCATGAATTCCAATCATATGGTTAGCTATTGAAGATGTTGGAATATTCTTCGTCATCCTTCCAAATCAATAAATGAAATCTCATGTTCATAACTTTCTTGCATTTTTGAAGACCTCAGATAACATGTTTACCTTTTAACATTCGCTTAATATGATTAAAAAATTACTGTGATTATCTAATTGCCACGTTCAAATGATTAACAAACTTAATTCCAACCCTTTCATATTCTTCATTCCTGTTTGGCTTAATGTGAATTCTGTCAGTCTTAATAAGTCAGCCCCATGAATTCTGGCAAAACAAATGAAAAAACCAAGAAAAAGCGTTGAGTTGAGAATTTTACCAGCTAAAACATTTAGGCGTTCACCAACCACTAGTTTTCACTAGTTTTCGGCTGTAGTAGTAATATTAAATATGGAATACAAATTGTTCAGACCTCGTGCAAGTCTTAATATGCATCCGAAGATCTGGGAGATCTAACATGCCATGTCCATTTGCCATTTGCACTTTTGACTAGGCCTGTATTTGCCTCCTGCCACTAATGGGATGGAATATGAAGGTTGTCGATCAACAAATCACAACTCTTGTCGACAAGAGCTGGATCTCTACCGGAAGATTTGAACGACTTGTTTTCCTCAACATAACCATCGAGTAAATAGAGATAAACTTCTAAACTATGAAAGTCTGACAGATTATGCAAGAAAGGGGAGTTATCGTTGTGTAGAGAAAGCTGGATGCCCAAATGAAAATATATGCAGGGAAGACAATTTATTAGTTTGCTGAGCCTTCCCATGTTCTCGTTGATAAAAAGGCCGGGGACACTCGGAACCACAGCGTGCTGGTTTACCGTCCTCAGAACTTTGACGCCAATCTCCTCCATACGTTGGGCAAATATTTGGTTTCCTACTCGGGGAGAGGTGAAGGCAAACATTGTGACGGGTTTAGGAAATTGCATACTGTGCATCTTGGCCGTCTCATTGATATCATATGCACTTAGCGTTGCAAGCAGAAGAAAAACTACTTTTGATGAAGTATTACTTTAGTAATAAATTTGTTTACAGGTTTGAATATCATATTGCATTACATAACTGATTTTACATTAATCTAAATAGTTGTATAGGTTTCATATAGGTTCCTTGTCATGAGAACAATTATTTCTAATGAATTTTATTATATTTTGATGAATCATATTGTTATCTATCATGATCATACATGGCCAAGAAGGATAGGTTGATAATTCACTCATGTGACAAATAAACATTAAGGAAATAAACTTGAAAACCGATGGTTACTTTGGTTAAAATCTCATTTTGTTATGATTTTTGATATAGTATTGCATTATTTTATTGTTCCACAAAAGAGTTAGGAAAAATGGATTGTTTCTTGATTCTCATGACAAAGAAACATTTATTAGGATATTTAAACAACTAAGAATTAGTTAACATCAACTTCATAGAATGTGCCTTTAAGTAAAGTGTGTTTCCTTAATATGCATTATTATTCGTTTGTAATTATATAATCCTATGGTCACAATGGGTTAGAAACACAGAGTGATTCAATGGTTCATATTTTCCTAAATATTAATGGCTATATTGATCCATGTGTTAACACTAGATTCTTCCATGATCTTTATATAAAGATTTTTTATGGTCATTTGTTGATCATTGATTGAGATAAAATCATTTGTAAAATCATTTTGGGGTCGTGGATTGTTTATCTATTTGAAACTTTTAACCACATAACAAACCGGTGTATTAATATTTGATTTACTTGTGTGAGTGAATTCTTAGGGTGTTCGACCTATGTGGAAATTCCCTATTTATCAAAAATGATATCATAACTAGTATGAAGAATTTCCTGCATTGTTGATCCAGATCGTGAACTTGTGTCATTGCATGGATCAAACTATTTATGGGTTGTATTGTTGTTGTAATTCCCCGACTAAGTGTGATATTCCATTATGTGTTGAGTGTTTCCTTCAGTTGTAAACACTTTTTGTTCGACCGTAAAATTCTATTTGTTCAAGATATAACCATTTTGAGTTATGGAGGTACGAAATTTTATTATGGTTTTATTTTTTTATTTACTATGTTGGGAAGGGGTAGGGGCAAGGGAAAGGATCCCCAAGGGGGTAGGAAATGGCCAATGGGAGGCCCGAAGGATGAGGGGTTATGGAGGGGGCAGACCTAGAGGGTATGGAGGGGCAGACCTGGAGGGTATGGAGGGGGCAGACTAAAGAATGAGCCATCTGGACCCACTGGAGAAATTTAAATAGGTCGGGCAACTGGTGAGGTTCCATAAATGGTCACACATGCAAAGTAAAGGCACAACGAGGGTGCTAGTCCATCGAAAGGATGCGAAGGTAGAGCAGGGTGCACTGAGAGTAATGGTGCCATGCCTCGAGGGAGTTGAACTTGAAATGATTAGGCAGTTGAGAGTGAGTGGCACGCGGTCTTCACATCATTGGCGAAACGAAGTATCGCTCTTGGCTGCTCCGGTCAACATGTGTGCTCTACTAGCACCCCATATGGGGGAAAGGGAATAAATGTGAAGGAGTACAAACACGTGGATAGCAAGGTGAAGTACATGAGTACGTGGGCAAAAAATTGGGGAAAATAGTGGTAATGTGAATTACATAGGTTTCTTGACAAAAAAAAACAAAAACAATTAGAATTCCTGCACACAATAGAAATTGAAATTTATGAAATGAAACAATCCTGAATAGCATAATTTATACATACGAAATATTTAATTTTACATGGCTGAGTCCTGATTCAATAGTTAGCGAGCTTTTGGATGGTGGCTTCTCGGGATGTTTCTGTTCTTCTGTTCCCTACAAAAAGCAAGGATAGTTCCACGATTTACAAATTGATAATCAGAGTTGTGGACTATTAGAATCTGAAGGGCATGGTGCCCAAAAAATTTAGCATTTCTGAAGTACTATTCTTTAGATATGATTTGCATACGGTCATGGAGAAAATACACAAAAATAGTAGTAACGCACTGGTGCGCTAAATTCGAGCTTTGTTGTTCCCTGGCCCACAAATTGCACACAGAGTTTCGCGACATACAATTTGAAAATTGGAGTTGTGGACTATTTGATATTCAAGGGCATTTGTATCTTACAAAGAAGAGCTACTAGATACCAAATATGTAATTTGATTAAGTATATATATAGACCATTGTGGTTGTTGGGATAGCAGGCTGAAAATTGTGCTCCCATAGGTTCGTTTGTGCTCCCACAGGTTCGTGGACAAAAGCATAAAAAGACTACCAATACAGAACTAGTTTTCTTTAAAACAAAGGCACGGGAGCTTCATTCCGGGTTGTCGGGGTGGTGGGATGAAAATTGGGCTACTGTTGTTCCATTGTCTATAAATAGCACAGAGAGTTCTGCGAAATACAAATTGAGAACCGGTTTTGCGGACTATTTGAGTTTTTGGATCGCGGGTTCTCGGGCTGTCGGGCTGAAAATTGGTTTTTTGTTGTTTTGTGCCCTACAAATAGCACTGAGAGTTCCGCAATATACAAATTGACAAGCGGTCTTGTGGACTATTTGAAATTTTGTATCGCGGGTTCTCGAGCTAGGGGGCTCAAAATTAGCCTTCTGTTGTTTCGTGGCCTACAAAAATCAAATATGTAATTTGATGAAGTAGATATATAGAGCATGCATGTAATCTTCATTGCGGGTTGTCGTGATTGCAGGCTAAAAATTGGGCTTATTTTTTTCCGTGGCCTACAAATACCACCGAGAGTTCTGCAATATACAAATTGAGATGCTAGTTTGAGGACTAGAATTTTTGAATGGCAGGTTCTTGTCTAGCGGAATGAAAATTGGGATTTTGTTGTTCCATGGCCTACAATTAGTCCCCAGAGTTCTGCGATATACAAATTGACAATCGAACTTGTGGACTATTTGAAATTGAAGGTGCTCGTGTCGAACAAGTTTAGCATTCCCGAATTAATTTTCCGTTTTACATATGCTGCTGGAGTAAAAGAAAAATAAGTAGTACTGACGTCTGTTACATAGGTTGGTGGAGAAAAGTATGAAACAAATATGATTCCTGAATTAGTTTTCTTTAAAAAAACGACTTTTCGACTTAGGCATTTTTTGGATTGTGGGTTCTCGGGATGGGGACTTAAAAACCGCGCTTTTGTTCTTCCATTTCCTACAAATAGCTCCAACATTTCCGCAATATACAAATTGAGAATCAAACTTGCGGAGTATTTTGAGATGGAAAAAATTATAGTACCGGTGTCTGTTACATAGGGCGGTGGGCAGAAGGACGAAATAAATAGCATTCTCAAATTAGTTTTCTTTAAAACAGGGGCTCCTCGACACAAGAAATTCAAATTTATGAAATTATAGATTCCTGCAGACCATAGACTATACATAGAAGATACGTAATTTTTTAAAGTAGACATTTACTTTTATAGATATGAAATGTGTACTTTCATAAAGTATAGGGATGAGATTTTATAGAACAACGATGGAGCCGTCATTCCATGTCCTACAAAGAGCAGGCAGAGATACACGGTGTACAAATTGAGAAGCAGGCTTTTAGACTATTTTAATTTTAAGGGCCTTTGTGACAAACATTGTGCAAGACATGTTGCAAAGACGCAAGAAATGACAGTCTCTTTACATTTGAGTAGAAATAAAGTAGTGAACACAATTTTACGACATTTATATTAAAAAATAATAAAAAGTGTTACATATTGCTGAAAATTTAAAGAAACACACACACACACACACACACATATATAAGTGAAATCTGATATCTGAAATTTGAATAAGTGATTTATCTCATTGTCCATTCTAAAAATAAAAAATCTAGGAACACATCAAAGCAGGAGGAAAACTAGCCTTTCCGAATTAGAGCATAAACGGAACCCTCATTCCATACTTAGCCAGTTTTTGGATCGCGGGTTCTTGGGCTAGGGACCTGAAAAGTGGGTTTCTGTTGTTCCATGAAATTCAAATAGCATCGAGAGTTCTGTGATGTACAAATTGATAATGGGACTTGCATACTATTTGAATTTCAAGGGGCTCGTGTCCCAAAAATTTAACATTCGGAAATTACTTTTCTTTACATAGGTTTTACACACGGTGGTGGACAAATGTACAAAAAATATAGTACCAATGTCTGTTACACAAGGTGGTGGACAGGAGGACCAAATAAATAGCATTCCCGAATTAGTTTTCTTTAAAACAGGGGCTTGTGGATACAAGAAATTGGAATGTATCAAACTATAGGTTCTTAGAGAGCATAAATTGTACATAGCAAAAATGTAATTTTTTAAAGTAGATATTTAATTTTATACATACGAAATATGTAGTTTTATAGAGCATGTACGGAGACCTCATTCTATATAGTGTGATGGAGCCCAGATTACATAGGCAGTTTTTGGATTGCCTGTTGTCGAGATGGCGGGCTGAAAATTGGAAAAAAATGAAACATGTTACATATTCCTGGAAATTTAAAGAAACATATATATGTCTGAAATATGATATGTCAAATTTGAGTGAGTGATTTATGTCATACTTTATTTTGAAAAAGAAAAAAAGAGAATAGAGATAAAATAAACAKAATGACYTCACATTYAGCATAGMTGAAGATRAAAAATCCARGAAGAYATAAATATATAAGGAGACAAAATAATAGTTTTATTTGGAATATATGAAAAAAATAATAGTTTGTTACATATCCATGGAAATGTAAATGTGTTTATCATATAGACTKGGATTGGGGCTCCCACTGACCATAACAGAAATATGTACAAGAAATAGGAGTGTGGAAAGAAGTTGGACACACTAGAATGTAATACTTGAAAAGTAGAAATGGGAAGATCATTTTTTTCCTATAGATTTCTACTCAAAAAATGTATAATTGGATTTATAAAGAAAGGACTATCACTATACACTTACATGGATGGTACATATAAGTAATTTTTTTGTTTGGTTGGTGATGTATTTGCCTGCTTGTTTTTTGTGGGCAACCTGCTTCAATCACTGGATTGATACACAAAGGATTTATGCATTTTCCTGTTGGATTTAGTGGTTGATCCACTTCAAGTTCTCTTCAATATAGCTTCTCAAGGGGGCGACGTTGATGTCATTGCGGATTCGAATGTTGAAAACTTCATTTTCTAATTCGCTTAGATCAATTGAAAGTTTACACAGACCTTCATGAATGTCTCCATTCTGTAGCGAATACCTGACTAGCCAGTTGTCCACCTCTTCTTCATGATATTCAACAATTCTGTAAAAAAATTCTGAAGACAAGGCCTTCAATTTATCAACTTGTTGATCAAAATCTTGTTTGGTTAACGTCAGCGAGTTGAGGATTAAGATGGGGTCCTGGAAGCCTTTTGTCTTTCCTACTAAGTCTATTTTGGCGAGCTTTGTGAATATTTTTTCTTTCTTTTCTATTGCTTTCTCACACGATTGCACGATTAGGTACAGGTTCATCACTTTCTGTTTCTAGCATGATTCTAATTGAGTGAACCCTTTTTTTTATGGGAGATCATGTTGTATATAACTATGACTAGATCCTGAATCAATTAAAATAACAATGGTTTGGTTGTTGATCATACCTTGCACTTCAATCATATGAGACTGATACTCTTCTTGCTTGTTGTCCAGGGCTACATAGATCCTTGGTACATTTCTACCCATTTCCTCCATTGTTTTATCTTGATGTACATTGTGCATAGTCCTCCCTTTTTCACCTCCGTGAGGAAAATCTCTGAATATATGATCTCCTTTACAACCCCAGCATTGAATAGGTGGTTGCCTTGGCCTTTGACCCCTTTTTTCAATCGTTCTGGGTTCTCTAGGGTTTTGTTGTCCATGAGGATTATTTCTAACGAATGGTGGATTAGTTCCCTTCTTCCTTTGATCTGTCTTGAATTTCTTCTTGTCTTCCCAAGATTTTTGGAAAGTTGGCCTTGCTTTCTGCTGATCATATATGCATTTATCTTGCCTTATGGTATCCTCCAATCTCTTGGGATCATCATACTATATTTTGTCACTGATGAATGATTGTAATACCTATGAATCTTAACTTTCTCATCCTTGATGAAAGAGACATACTTCAATAGTTCTAAAAACCTTCTTTCATATTCATCTATGGTCAAACTCCCAAGCTTGAGTTCAAAGAACTCTTTCATTTTCTTGTCATAGTATCTCTTAGTCAAGTATTTCTTCTCAAAATGCTTCTTTAATTCCCTCCAAGTAACACTTTTCTCTTTAATGTGTTTCACCTGCACAAGTTGATCCCACCACATGGATGTCTTTCCTTTGATTTGATAGATTGAAATTCTACCTTATGCATGACAAGAATAGTTATACAATTGAAAATAATTTCTCATGCCCAACAACCATGTTTCTTCATCTTCATCCTTCTTGTGCTCACCGTCAAATGCAGGAGGTTTGATTTTGTTCATTTCTCCTCGCAGTTCATCCACCCCAAACCTCTTATGCTTTCTGATAGGGGATGGACTTGACCTGTTGTTTTCCCTCTTATTGGAATGCCTCAGGGAGTGGTGGTGATGTCTGCTAACACTTGTTTATCTTCTTTTCTCCTCAAAAAGCTTGTGACTTCTAGATTTTCTTGAGCCACTCTCCTTATCCAGTTTCTTTTCTATTTTGTTCAATCTCTGCATTAACTTCATGTCGAAGTCATCCTTCTACTCCTTGGCTCTTATAAGCATTTCATTATCAGCTTTATGGCTTTGGACATCCTTCTGCAAATTTTTAATGGTCTCTTCCATATTCATGTTTTCATCCCTTCCTTCTCCATGTCCATTGGAGTTTGTTCCTTCAATGCCCAAATGGACATCCATCCCTCTGATTCCATCTTCCTAACTGTAAGTCCCTTGTGTCTCTTCCATTACTCTGGACTATAATTTTATCTTGATCTGATCTAATTGTTATTAACTCTGAAAAATGTGCAGCCAACAAAACTTTGTCAGGCTAATTGTTTCAACAATTTCCTGAAAATATGAACCATTCTGGTTCAATAATATATATCAGAATACCTTCTTCTGATTTCCTGGAAATTTGAATGCCCAGATCAATTTTCTGGGTGGATATTTAGATTCCACCATCCAATACCTTTCCAAAACCTTATCCCATGTTCACTTTCGAGTCTTGAGCAGAAAGTTATAGTTATTTAGAAATTGCCCATTATTTTTTTTTATTTTTTTCTGTCCATTTTTTTCAACTTGACGCAACTCTGTGTTGTAATTATTCGTTTTTCACAAACTGTATTAGATATTTTGTAGGATCTCAAGTGGGTTTCCTCATATACATATTATGGACATTCTGTCCAAGATTCACCTCATTCTGGGTTCTGGGATGCTAGTTACAACCTGCTAAAGTTCTAGGCCAAAATACCATATTGTAACTAATATGTTACAGGTACCTTATTTTCTATATTAAACACTTTTAACATGCCCAGAAATTTGATTCAAATATTGGAATGTATTTTATGTTTCAATATCTTTCCATTGACTACTCATGTGCCTCAATCTGATTCCAGAGAAGAAAGTTACGGCTCTTTGAAGTTAGATGGGTCTTAAAATTTACCCTCCATTGTTTGTGTTGTAACTTTCTCATAAAAGCTCCGTTTGACAAACGGTTTACACCATTAGAAATCTCTCTATGAGATATTTTATTTGACGAACAATTTACATCGTGTACCTTTGGTACACCTTTGTCTCTTGGTTTTTTAGTTGGTAAAAACTCTTTTGAGGGCCTCAAAAATGCACTGCAAAAATATGACGTTCAAATAATATAAAACGTCGCAGAAAATCATTGGTTTTCAGTTATTGTTCACCCTTCAAATGACTTCACGTGCACAAATTTTAATCTGTGCACTCGTATTTACCATGCGCATCAACAACATAAGGTAAATCGTGCTTCATGCACTTTAATACCACTATGTATCACTTCTTTGTCGCGCTAATAACTTGCGCACAGTTTTGTATCGCGCGCCAATATCCACCTCGCACAGTTTTGGGATGATGTGCTGATATTCCATGCACATTTCACTCGACGTGATGCACCATGAAAAAATTTAGATTGCCCCCACCGCACACCAATACTCTGCGCGCACCATTAACTATATTGTCGCGTGACCACACATACTCACATTGCGCACGCACCAACAATTTTCTCTGCGCTCATCCAATACTGTGCACACCATGCACACCATAATTATGTGTGTGCACACCATGCACACCTTATTATTTGTATGTACACTGCGCAATCCTAAATTTAACGCATTCTCTTGTATGCAAACATTTTTCCGTGCGTTGTCGCTATTTAGAGAGCACACCTGCACACTAACATTTTTCCGCGCAACAACAAAATTTAGCGCGCGCACCAGCACACCATTAGCTTGTCGTGCAGTGCCGAATTTTACCTATCACAATCTTTTCACTGTGCATCATGTATTTTTAGTGCGCCTACCTGTGCACATTCATTTTTATGCGCATCAATTCCTTGTGAATTTCGTTGCAGAAATTGGGGCTTAATTTTTTCCCAATTTACCATAGACATTATACAACCATGAAATTCATTCAACTTCGTCCCGATAACACCAATTCAACCTCTATAACAAAAAATCATTGTGGGTTGACATTTTCGGAACGAATTTACCCAAAATCAATTCACGAATTAGGAATTTTAATTACAAACTCGCTCCAACTGACATGGGTTCACTGGAACTTCAAATTTGACCAATTCTAGGTCTGAATTTGCTAAAACAGATATTAAAACAATAATATCTCACCACTTGGCCGAATTTCTCCATTTTATCATGAATTTACCAACCAAAATTGGGGCTTTTCCCAATTCCGCTTTGTTTCTTCTAAAATTTACCATGGACGCTCTGCAACTCGAAATTTAGCCACTTCGAAATAAATCTTTTGTGAATATTTTCTTCAAATGAACTTTTCTGACCCATCCAGACTCAGTGTTGAAAAATTGTCTCTGATACCATGTTGTAATGTCCCCGACCATCCATGTCGGGCCACGCTACATGAGAGAATGCTCTTACTATTCTCTCTATGGAATATATTGTAGCATACCCAACATTCAACTGAGCTATGACACATAAATATTTTGAACTGTATGCAATTAAATATATACACACAAAAATCTTGCGGAAGCATTATATATGAAACGTAAAAATACACATACATCTGTAAATACACAGATTCACACTGAAATAGCAGTAAACATATACATGCAGCATATACAGGAAATACCCATAAAAATAAACATAGTTATAACCGCACATATGATAACCCATACAAATAAACATGTAAATAACAATGCAACATGTAAATTTATCACACAATTGACACTCATCTTGGTAAGAATGTCACCAACTGTGTCCAGACCTTCTAGAAACTTCCCAGCCTTAGACGACACTATTCATCACTCTCAACAGTTACTCACCCCTGAGCTGCGACTAAACTCCACCCGGGTAAAGGGATTCCTAACCAGGTAAAGGCTCATGAACAACAAGAAAGACTTCGTCTCAAGTGCCAAATCAAACTAACAACCTACAGTCCCTCATTCCCCACATGCCTGTCCCACCCAAGAAGTGTGCCCCTTCTCTTCTCAATAGTCCTTCGGCTGCCCCACTTCCTTTCCGGGACTCAACAACAGGACAGACAGGAAGTCTCAGAGTACTGTAGTTGCAGTTTATCACCTTCAAGAAATCAATTCCCAACAATTATCTCATCTAGAGAATTTATCATGATCCTGACAACCTGCCTCTTCAATATCGCATGGGCCTGACAACTTACTTCTTTAGTTCTCCTCCCAAGTTAACCAACTACACGAACAAAGAATGGCTATGGATATAGGTTCAAATACAGTGAAATGTATGTATGAAGGATAACTAACTGTGTGAGTTAAATGGTCATGGAGTCCTAACTGAATGATGGAAGGAATGATGGATAGAATGATAGAAAAATCCCAAGAAATGAACTAAGTCCCAACAATATGTATGCATGTCCCCAACTTGACACTTGTCATGTTGGGAGTTACTTTGGCCCACTTTTCCCCAACTTGAAACTTGTCATGTTGGGAGTTACTTTGGCCCACTTGTCCCCAACTTTAGAACTTAGGATAAAATAATTATCCATACTTTATACTTAAGAAATATTAATATAATATTCCTTTTTGGCTTAAGCTCCCTAGATTAGCTCTTTTCCTTAACTTTTAGACCCCTCCCTTTCCCTAACTAGTGGAGTTTAGTCCCCCATCTCTTTTATCGTGTCCGGTCTACGAGCAATGATGTATTTTATATTAATCATGAGACACATACAAAAATAGGTGCACTGGCCTTCAACATCTAGCCTCTCCGGCCTAATCAAAACATAAGCATCTTAGCTTATAATAAATGGCTCACCAACCTATAAAACATAGCATATACACAAATGATTGATGGCCTCAATATCGCGTGTAATTATGATGTTGGCGCGCGATATCCTGGAATGTGCACACTTCATCCTTTTACTGCAGAGTACATGCGTGCACTATGGCATGAAAGGTGCATACAAAATTATATCAAACAACTCACCATCTTAAGTATAATTTCATTTACATTTACCATTGGGTTTCACCTAGGATATTACAATATCTAATTATCAATATTTGTTGTCTTTTACACAATATAGTTCACTGTCCTTTAAAAGGAATCACAGTCTATGTTGTCGTTGTCCCTTAAAAAGGAATTGATCATATTTAAGGAAATAAAAAGGAGTTAACAACAATATATATAGAAATTGTTGTTAATAAAATTTCTATAAGTATATCTGTGCTAACAAATAAAAGGCTATACCAATACACAAATATATCACTGTCATGCATATTATATAAAATCGTTGTCCAATATTTACCTTCAACAAATTAAATCGCTATCCAATCCAGAATTTTGTCTATTAATATCATTGTCTTGTAGAAATATTAGCAAATGTAGAAGGAAATTAGCAACGAAATTAAAGGTATGTCGTTGCCATGATATCGCTGAGTTAAACTCCCAGTGGTAAATTTGCCAAGGTAAAATCACCCAGAAATTAAATCGATGTCAAATGATGATGCTAACACACTGTCAAACATTAATTCGTTATCCAAGATTGCTATTAATTAAGGAAGATTCACTGTCTAACAATACTATCTATCAATTATACTATCTAACCAAATGTTGTTTATTAAATGTAATAAATTTTCAGTCCAATAAATGGTAAATTCGCAGACTAAAAATGTAATAGTTCACAGGTAAAATCACACTCAAATAAAGTGTAAATTCACAGTCTAATAATTGTAATATTTAAAAGTCTAATAATTGTAAATTCGTTGTCCAAAAATGTAATAGTTCACAGTCTAATGGATGGTAAAATCATAGACAAATAAAGTGTAAATTTGGAGTCCAATAATTGTAATATTTGGCAGTCTAATAATTGTAAATTCCCAGTCCAAAGTTGTAATAGTTCATAGTCTAATGGATGGTAAAATCGCAGAAAAATAAAGTGTAATTTCGTAGTCCAATAATTGTAATATTTCGCAGTCTAATAATTTAATAGTTCGCAGTCTAATGGATGGTAAAATCGTAGACAAATAAAGTGTAATTTCGCAGTCCAATAATTATAATATTTCACTGTCTAATAATGTAATAGTTCACCGTCTAATGGATGGTAAAATCACAGTCAAATAAAGTGTAAAGTTCCACGAAACTCGTAGTGTTCCTGCTACCTAAAGTGCCACAAAAATCATAGTGTTCTTGTTGTGCAAAGTGCCACAAAACCCTTAGGGTTCTTGCTGTGTAAAGGATGCGTAAATCGCCCAAAATTTAGTGGTGCGAAGGATGATTAAAGATTCCAAGAAAACTCAGAGATACTCAATCACAAGAAAACATAGAGATTTGGCATTCAAAACTCATAGTTTAGCAAAGTTTAAGAAATTAAAAACGTAGAGAAAATTAGAGTTTTAATCAATCAGGATGCAGAGATACTCATTCACAAGGAAGGAGAAACGATTAGAGATTAACCATAAGAAAAAAATGCAGAGCTATGTAAGGGATAGATAATTGGGTGAAAATTTATCCTTCACTTGTTATCCATGCACAAAAAAACATGGCATTTGAATCTATACGTCTTTAAACACCGAAGTGATGACCGTTGATTCGACTCTTGGCCGACTGCTTAGGCACAGACTAATAACCAAAGAGATAAGGGAAAAACACAAATTTCTTTGTAATAATCAATAAAACAAACAAAGATAATTCATTGCAATCAGGGTTTCGGCTCTCCATGGGAAATCATTTAAAACTATAGCAAGCAGAAGGCCGGGATGAATTTAAGATCTTGATTATAAAATGTTGAATAAAGTATAATATTTACACAATAAAAGTACAGTATTGAAAGTGCGGGAAAAATATTAAACTATCATTCAAAAATATACGCTTGCGTACCATATCCGAATGTGAAAGCTCTAAGTCGTTGTCCCGTGAGTGCTCTGTCTAGCTCTCGCCTGCCGATCAATGTGACCTCACCGGTACCTCCCATCTAATGCTAGGGGTACTCTTCTTCCCCCTAATCACCTCGAGTCGCAAAGGGGCCATGCACACAATACCAGAGAACTGCTAGCACCCAGATCACCTCGAAAGTTTGTGCTACCACTCGTTACCCAAGTTGGGTATCCCAACTACCACAAGAGAAAGTTCAGTCAAGTAAAATTTCAGCAGCGTAACGTTACGCCAAAAGATGAGATCCATACTCCTCCTCCTCCATCTTTTTTATAGAGTTTTCAAGTAATTAGTTTCTCAAATTTTCATTAAATTCCATTTTCATTTAATTAATTAGGGAAAACCTCCCCCGTACACATGTTTCCCGATCCCCTAGTTTCACTATAAAATTAATTTTATTAAATAATAAATTATTCCTATTTCCCTCACCCACCTAAAAGAATTCCTAAAAACGCTCCTTGGTGTACTAATATTCCCTTACAAATCTTAAATGAATTACCCCTTACATAATTCCTAGTTGAGATCATAATTAGCAAGTTCCCAAGGCAATAGTCCTTACTAAGTTAGACATTCATATTTTTCTTTGCGTTTCCCCTTTTCTTTACATTTCCCCTTTTCCCTTGTTAACTAAAAATCAATTTAGCAAGTGTAGAAAAACAAATACCATTTACCCTTTTCGTTATTTAATTAAAATTAACTTAGAAAAGTATATATAAAACAACCATTTACCCACTTTTCTTTTTAACTAAAAATTAAATTAGCACATGTCGATAAAACAACCATTTCTGTTTTTAAAATTTTAATCATCCATTATAATTTTGACCTTAATAAATTAATTTGAATTTCTTACCCCCATTCTTGTTACATGTTTATTTATTATTATTATTTTTTTGATGAGATGTTCTACTTACACCTAGGTTTTAATTTCACTAGACTGGGCGACTTTTTTATTAGGGAAAATTGTTGTTAAATATTAATTATCACATCATTCATTTTAAGGCCGACTAGTTTTATTCACTTACCTATTGAGATCACAAAATTCCCTTCATAATGCACTACGTGCTCCAAGGGTTCCACTCGCCTCTTTCCATTTTCCATACACTACTTACCCTTCAGGATTCACTACGTGCTCCAATGGTGCCACTCACCTCTTTCTATTTTCCTTGCGCGACTTTCCCTTTATGATGTACTACATGCTCCAAGGGTGCCACTCGCCTCTTGACTAACTTTGGTAGACGACAAAAACCACTGGACACAATACTCCGCTAGGTGATCTTGTGGGAGACTAAGGGCTTCTAAGGAATAAGGACCTTGCCTTATTGCATGCCCCTTAGAATCATCGTGAGTGACTATCACAATCTTCCCTCGTGGCATTGTGGGTCTTCTCGCACTAGGTAATAGTTAACCTACAGTTCGAGCCACGACTGGAGTGCTAGTAGGTTGGGGCAGGGCTGTTGCCACACCTCTCCCTCAATATCTCTAGTTGTCCTGCGTGACCCCTATACTCAAAATGTGAGTCTGTGCAGCAAGCTATCGCCAACCTGCATCCATCAACGAATCATGTCAACAACAATAATCAATCATCATAAAATCTAATCATATGTACATGTGTCACATTAATAACATTCAAACACAACAGTCCACTCCCTAACTTGATCCAGAGTCTAAGGGGTTTCATTGATGCCTCTGTATCCTCAATGTCCCAAGTCATGCACACTCAGGAGAAGCTCTTCAATAACACCTATCTATGTGAATACACCAATTAACATATCATCAATCCATAATGTCTCATAATCATAATCGAATGACCAATAGTATAATAATCTGAATCACTTGCAAGAAAGTGTCCTTAAAGAATAAGTTCTCTCAGTGCGCGCAAGAGAGGGATGTTACACAAGCATGTTGCAGATGTACAAAGCCTGATGTGTGTCCAGAGGAATCTCCAAGCAAGAGGGAGAAGACTATGACGAGACACTTTCTCCAGTAATTGAGGAAATAGTTCCAGTATTCAAGAAGACAACCAAGACAACCATGATTATGATATAGTATGAGATTTAGGGGAAGCAATCCCTATATTTGAGATTGAGTTATATCCAGTTCCACTTGGTGAAGTACGTTAGTGAGCCCATGGAGACATGACTACACTACCAGATAGAGTTACCTCCATGAAAGAAGAAGAGCTAGTTTCAGTGTCGTTTATTGAGACACTATCAATTTCAAATGAATTTGTTGTTGTGATAGAGTAGAAGAGTTGCCACAGCGAGAATGAAGAAATTCATTCTCATCTTTAGAGAAGCTATAGATAGAGATTCCCAGTTCCAGAAGGAACAATTGTAGAAAGAGAAGAGGACATACTCTCGGGTAATGAAGATAGATAATGCTTGGCAGAAAGCACATAGAGCTAGCACATTATTGTGCAGATTGAGTTGGAGCTAAGCAAGTGTATCAGGTTTGTACAAAGTGATGTGAAAATTTGATTTGAATTTAAATATAGAAAGACTCATTTCTGCAAGATGAAGAAAGCTCATAGAGCTTGGTATGGTAGAATTGACATTTTCCTGACGAGCTTGGGCTTTACCAAGAGTAAATATGATTCTAACCTTTACTTAAAGGTTATGAGCCAATTATGTTATTGTTGTATGTGGATGAATTATTCTTAACTAGAGAAGAAACGGTCATCACAAAATTGTAAGAAAAATCTCACTGCAGAATTTGAGATGAAAGACCTAGGCCTGACGCATTATTACTTAGGTATTGAAGTTTGGTAGAGCCCAAAGAAGATCTTCCTTAACCAAGGGAAGTATGCAGTTGAAATATTGAAGAGGTTTGATATGTTGGAGTGTAAATCCATGAGCACACCCATGGAAACAAAGTTGAAGCTCCTGGTAGACACTTCGTCAGAATTGGTTGATGTTACTCTGTACAGACATATTATTGGTTCGTTGATGTATCTGATGAACACCAGGCCAGATATATGTTTTTTTGTGAACAACGTGAGTCAGTATCTAGTAGAACCCATACGTGTTCACCTTGATTACGCAAGACGTGTGATGAGATACCTTAAGGGCACGTTCAATTTTGGTCTTTTTTATACTAGAGATCGTGACTTTAGATTGTATGGATATATTGATTCAGATTGAGCTGGAAGTTTTTCTGATAGAAAAAGAACTTTAGGATGTTGTTTATATCTCGGGTCAACCATGACTTCATGGAATAGTAGGAAGCAATCTAGTATTTCTCTCAACACGACAAAAGCATAATATATTGCAACATGGTCTGCTAGTTGTGAAGCCATATGGCTTCAGATGTTGTTGAAAGATCTATTTGATCTGAAGATGGAAGCCATCGTGATCTTATGTGATAACCAGAGTTGTATAAAGATGATGTGTTTGATGATGATTCGAATAAAATAGAGATACAATATCACTTCATTCATGATATGATGCATAGGGGAGCTTTAAAACTCCAATATGTTGGCATAGATGAGCAGTTTGCAGACCAAGCCTCTGTCTCGTGTAAAGTCTAAATACTTTCGAGATAAGCTTGGTATAGTCTAAAAGGACATCCCTCTAAAGGGGGGGTGATGTTAATGATACTATGGTATCCTAACCAACATTGGGTAGATTAGTTAGGATTTTACATCCTAGGGGACTGATCATCCCTAGACAGATATCGAAAGTCCCGTAAGGATGGTCTATCAGAGTACTTCTACATGTATATGGTAGCTATGGTCAATCATGGTAGATCCATTATGATTTTTACAATCCTAGAGAATATTATGATTCCTGGGAAGATCCTGAAGGTTTGGTAAGAATATTTTTTCAAAGTACCACATGGTAGCTCCATTAGGATTTTATATCCTAGGGAATCTTATGATTCGTGCTAAACTCCTTAGGGACTGTCAGAGTACCAAAAAATGTTGTAAAACCTGCCTCATTATGTTTCATATGTTGATGTTGATGTTGTTCCAACCTTGTGTTGATGTTTATGTTGTTACATCCTTGTGTTGATGCTACTGTTGATACAACCTTGTGCTAATGATTTCCAGCCTCGTGCTAATGTTGATGTTGCTCCAGCCGTGTGTTGTTGTTTCTATAGCTTCATGTTATTGATTTTGATACTTCAACTTCTTGTTGAAGATGATGACGATGCCACTTCATCTTTTTGTTTAATATGATGATGATGATGCCACTTCATCTTCTTTTTGAACATCATGATGATGATGCAGCTTCAACTTATGGTTGAAGATGATAATGATGATGCCACTTCGGCTTCTTACTGAAGATGATGATGATTTGTAACACCCCAGGTTTCAAACCCCCATTTTAAATAATGTATTGTTATAATGTTGAGAGGCATGAGTGCCCAAACAATTATTAAAGTGCTAGTATGCCAAAGAAATGTAATTTTTAGATTAGAGCTTCTCAGTGTTCAGATGCGGAGCATACCAGAGCATCTCCATAAAACGTGCCTCATACTCGGGCATTGTACGACCCCCCTGTCGTAATGCGTTGAACTCATTGAGCTGACGCTCAATGAATTCCTCAGAAAGATATCTCTCTCAGAACCGTTCCTCGAACAGTTCCCATGACATGTCTTCAACGGCCATGTTTAGCTGCGACAGGAGCATCTTCCACCATATAAGAGCGCTCCCCTTTAGCTGGAAGACCGCCATGCGGACCTTCATGTTGGAGGTATAGTCACGATGTGCGAAGCACATCGCCATATTCTCCAACCATGCCTCGGCGGCGGCGCCATCCGGGGCACCAAAGAACTCGAGAAATTTCACCTTCTCGAGTTCACGGTGTATACTGCCAGTAACGGCCGGTGCGCGCGACGGAACCTCTGCAGGTGCCGGCGCCCTGGCCTCCTCTCTGTCTAATCTACTGATCAGCGCCTCTGACATGCGCTGGAAGGATCTCATCATCCCCACAACATCGGCCACTGCGATCTGCTCCTGTCCAAGGACCTGCTCGCCTCCCTGGGGGTTAGACCCCTCAGGCGTGGATGCTGCTGGAGGTGTCGCGCCTCCTCCCCTAGCACCCCATCGTCTGCCTCCGCGGCGTCCCCTAACCATGATGACCTGCACACAGGAAAACAACTCAATCAGCAACAGAATAATCAATACCATCACGTC
>JZKD02S1707504.1:110997-121165 GCA_000966675.3 Picea glauca
AGACATCGTTCATAACTCTCATGAAAGTAGCAGGTGCATTGCAAAGTCCAAAAGGCATTACCATCCATTCAAACAAACCTTGCTTAGTCTTAAAAGTTATCTTCCATGTGTCTCCTTCAGCAATCCTGATCTGATGATAACCACTTCTTAAATCTAACTTAGTGAAATATTTGGAATTTTTTAATTGATCAAGCAAATCATCAATTCTCGGAAGAGGGTAACGATTTTTAATTGTAATTTTGTTCAAAGCCCTGAAATCAACACACATACGCCACGTACCATGTTTCTTTGGAACTAACACAATTGGAGATCCGCATGGTGATGAACTTGGTACAATAACCCCTTTGTCTAACAACTCCTATATTTGTCTTTTTTTCTCAGCATTTTCCATAACTGACATTCTATACATACCAATGTTTGGAAGTGGACAATCTTGTTGTAACTGAATTTCATGTTGGATTCCTCTTTTCAGAGGTAACCCCTTAGGTTCTTTAAAAATGCCATCATACTGATTAACAACTTCAAATAGATTGGATTTTAACTTTGTATCACAACCTTGAAATGCTTCATTCTCAACATCATTTCTAGGTTTGATTATTAAGAGAACAAAATTCTTACTAGCATTAACTAACCTCTTCATTTGTCCCTCATTTATGATTGATAAATTCATCTTCTTAGTGTGATCTCTAACAATGTACTCAACCCCATCTTTAAACAAATGATACTTGTTCTCCTGATCATAGAAAATAACTTTCCTATCATACAAATATGTGCTTCCCAACACAATACCACATATATCCAATGGAATCACATCAAGTTCTACCTCACTGATGAAATTTGCAGTTATAGAAAACCTAAGTTTACACTTCCTGGTTACTTGTAACTTAGCATTATCACATATCCAACCAAGATGGTATGGCTTAGGATCTGGACTTATTTCCAACTTAAGTTTCTTAATAGTCTCTTTAGAAATAAGGTTTGCTTGAGATCCAAAATCAAATAATGTGTCTATCTTAGTATGCTTTGAAATAACCCTTATATGAAAAAGTTCAATTCTTGTTTTCTCTTGTTGATTTACATTGACATTAGCATTACTTGAAGATCCAGTACTTGCAATAGAACTATTACCTTGGTAACCCATGGCTGCGATCTTCGTTTCATCACCCGAATCCGAACCTAAGTCCTGTTGAACAGTCACAATAGTCTTTGACTTCCGTTTGTTATTGTTGCCAAAATTTTTGGGTCTTCTTTCAAGATGAAGCTTCCAACAATGGTCTCCATCATGACCATCTTTTGAACAATGTTTACATGTGAACTTTTCTCCCTCTTTCTTCACAGCAACATTCTTCCTGCCATTTCCCTTGAACCTTTTCTTTCCATTGTCTCCATGGATGAATGTCTTATTGCTACCCTCATGAGTGTCGTTCCTTCCTCTTGCTTCCAAATGAGTAGCCTGTACACAAACTTCATCTAGATTCGAAGGATTAAACATGAGTATAGTATGTCTCAAATAACTATGTAACACTCGAATATATTTGAGCAAAGTTTCCTGAGAAGACAAATCAACTCCCAAAACCAAATCTCTTCTCCTAAATTCCTGAGTAAAGATTTGTACATTCTGTCCTTTAGCTTGTCTAAAATTTTTCCATTCCATAGTTACCTTTTGTTTATATGCCAATGGATAAAAAAAAAAAATTAATTGCGATAATGAAATCATTCCAAGAAAGCAAAATTTTACCATGCTTTTTCATTTCCTCCTGAGTCTTGGATTCCCACCATATAATTGTTGCACTATCCAATCTTAACGAAGCAAGCTGAATTTTGGTTTCATCATTTTGAATTTTCTGTATTCTACAATATACTTCATTTTGACGTATCCAATTATCTAACTTCTCAGCATTAACTTCTCCATTGTATATTGGCAATTCAAATTTTATATCAAGTTTTAATGACGGAATTTGCGAAGGAGTTTTACCATGCCCCTTTGGAGAATTTGGAAGAGGTATTGAACTCATAGAAGAAGAAGAATATGATGATGATGGAGGAGAGGGTGGTGGAGAAGCACCATTCCCTCCATTTTCGTTTGGAGTTTTCTCACCACTGCCTCCCTTATGCATTGAAGGGTTGGAGCCTTCACCTTACGACAATATGTTCCTTTCCATAAATATCTTCATAATCTCTCTCATCTCCATGATAGCCTTTCTGAGATCTTCATCTTTGGTAGGAACACGTTCATGACTTTCTGCATGAGCCATGCTTGGTGAATGTCTCCCTGAAACTTGCGGTGAATGAATATGCTTCCTCCTTGTCGGATGAGAACTTGAATCCACAAGTTGACCTTCTCCTCTTGTGAGTTTCAACCTTATGAGCATCAGAAACAAAACTTGCAAACAATCAAGTCTTCAAAAACCAGTGCTCTGATACCAACTTGATCTAAAATTGAAGAAGACTTGAAATACTTGAAAATATTTTCAATGTAAATGTTATGTGTTTAATGCAAATGGATCAATTTGCAACACATAGATTAAGGAATTACTTATGAAAAATAGACATAGACAGTAGCATAATCAATGAACATAAGCACATAAACACAACAATTTGATAAAGGAGTTCACCCCTCTCTTGGGCTACATCTCCTGGTCCAACTTCCAATGAATCATTATTAGTAATTGCTCAAAGTGCTCAGAAACATGTCTTACAATTCTCAAACTGACAAACCGACTGCTCCAATGGATTCAGAGTGTCCAAAAACCCTTGTCTGGGCTCTTTCGACACGTCAATCGGTCGAAAAACAAAGAAGTTAGGCCTCGTGGAAGTCTCCCTCTTCAAGCTTGCTCTCTCTGCATCTACAAATTGCACACTTGTTGTTTGAACCTGGCTCACACACAATATAAGGCGTGAAAACCCAACATCGGGCGCAACCGTGCCAACGGTGCAAACCGTAGGACGGTTAAGAGCACGCCAGCCCCTAACCGCCTAGCACCTGGGCATGTGGAAGTCATGTGACCCAGCACATTTCGCAAAAGGGCTAAACAGTTGAACCATTCCAACTTCCGTGCACTTAAACTGGGGTCATATGAAAAGTCAACATAGAACCATATGCCAAAGTGTTTAACCATTCAAACCACATTTAAAACCCCGTGCCTTTCTTAGCAACCATGTGCACATATATATAGTGGCCATATGAAACAACTATGTGACCATGGGCCGGGTCTAAGCCATGGCCCGACCCCCGCCCATATATACAATTATATGACTTTATAAACATTGCAAATAGTTATATGTTAAGTCACATGGTGTGGGCGTATTGGTCGGTGGTCTCTGTTAAAGCTTTATGCCTGTGTGGAGGTCCGGGGGTTGAACCCCACGGACTCCATTAGTTTTACATGACAACCATAAACCAATAAAGGGGTGCCACGTGGTAGCCCATGATTGGGCCACGTGGCACCTTACCACTAGCCAATGAAATTCCACGTGTCACCATCTGATTCAAAAATTGTCAACCAACAAAAACTTTCCATGTCACTCCTGTACGAGTGTACGGTCCTGCCACGTTAGCTTGTACGGACTATACGGATTGTACAATCGACATCATTTTTTTCCCTGTTTGACTTGACGAACAAAATGCAATATCTCTTTCTCCCGATGTCCGTTTGAGATGAAACGAGTTGCATTGGGTTTGCAACAACGAGGCCGACACTCTCGTCTGGTTTGAAGAAAAATTTGATCCCCTAATCAAGAGATAACAGGGAGATCATGTTTCCCACCTATAATATTTAGAGGGGAATCTCTTCATGTCCTTCGATTTTCAAATCCTGGGTTTCCCTGATTTCTTGCAGTATCTCTTCCACCTCCTTGTCTCTCCTCATGATGCTCATTTCGGGGCTGTTTGTTTCCTTCTTCCCTGTGTGGGGAGACTTCAGGTCTATACTTTTCACTTCTAATAATAGAGAGATGCTTTATTTTACTTCTAGTAATGGGTCCCTTGTATTCATCCAAATTCAATCCCGACCTTGTTCTTGTGCTACTCTAGCTAGCCTTTGATTTCTTCAGTCTTGTCATTTCGCTCTCCTCTGTCTTTGCAGGATTTTTTTCTTCTTCTTCTTGGACTAAGATCTTCCAGGACCCTTACCACTCTTCTCGATTCTACATTGTTGTTATTACCAGATTGTACAATTGGTGTAGAATTCTTTTTTCATTATTCAATCCAATTTCCAAATGGGTCTGAATACCCTAGGGTAATATCATATATTCTTTCACAAACGTTGGGCTATGTTACAAATTTTTAGTTCATGTCCCCAGTATGATCGCCAAAATTGTTGATTCTTGAATCCCTTAGGAACGAAATGACAACCTCACAAGGATGTAAATCCCCCTGCGTTTTTATAGAGGTGGTACTCCTCTTTAGATTTTCTTGATATTTTTAAAATATTCAAAATGTGGGACTTGACAAAAGTTCATTATAGTAATTCAAAGAAATAGAAATATTACAATGAGGTAAAAGGAAAATGTTTTTGTTTTCTTTTTAAATAAATTTCCTGAGAAAGGACCAGGAATCACACATTTAAAGAAAATAAGCAAACTTTCCTCACATCCATCATAGTTTGGGATAAAGATTTATGATCACATAAAATAAAAGAAAAGATGATCCACATGAATAAGAGAAATTTAACAGAGTGGACACATCAAAATCTCAAATAAATATAATGATATATCAACCTCCAATACTTTATATTTTGAAAACATGGTTACAAATCACAGTTGATATTGTTCCCAAAATAGTTCTCTTGAAATTTCAAATAATATATAGTTTGGTACATATCCTTGAAATTGTAAATATGTTTGTCTTAAAGACTGGGATTGGGGTTCCCGCACATCATTAATCAAATACATACAAGAAACAATATTTTTATAAAGAAGACGATGGGCAATAGAAGAATCAACAAGACCTAGTAAGAAGAAAAAAAAGGAGTTATCAATCTTCAATTAAACCTTTCTAGTGAAAGAGGTGGAGTAACTGGATGAAAGACTTGATAAAGAAAATAAATATATGATCAGCGTAAAACTAATCTGATGGTCACTCGTGTGTTCATTTTCTTGTTGATTTCCTTGTATTGTTTTCATTCAAAGTTACTGGAACCGTCTCAACTGCTTCCTGCCCTTCTTCAACCATTCTTTGATATAAATTTTCATAGGTGCCATGTTGATTTCATGTCAGATTTTAATATTGAATAGATCACCCTCCAAGTCATGGATATCAATGGAAATTCCATGTAATATTTATTTAATATCTTGATTTTTTACGGAATCATCTACTAGCCGAAAATCTAGAAAAAAAATGCCAAGATAAAAACTAAAACTGCCAAGATGAAATATGTATGTGAGCCAGTTGGAATAGGTGCGTAGACACCGATATCCACCTGGATCATCTTTGGTAAATTCACATTTGAAGTGGATTTTGTATATGTGTGCATTTATGGAAGTTGGCTTCCATGTATGGGCATATATAAAAGTGGACATCTTCCATAAATGGCCATATACAAGAGTCATCGTTCGTAAATATACATTTATGGAATTTGACTTACGCAAATATGAATTTATGGAAGTGTCTTCGTTAAATGTGAATTTATGGAAGTTGGATTACATATATACGTGATTTTGTATATGTGCATTTATAGAAACTAACCACTTCAAAAATTGCACATATAGAAAAACACACATATACAATAGACAACCTTAAAAAATGAGAATTTACGAAAGTTGGATTTCATAAATGTGAATTTATGGAAGATGGATTTCGTAAATACAGATTTAATGAAGTCATCTTTTGTAAATGCACATATATGGAAGTTGGATTTTGTAAATGCCCATTCATAAAATTCATCTTCCATAAATGCACATTTATGAAAGAAAACTTCCATATGTGTGCATTTATTGAAGTTGGCTTCCATATATGCAAGCTTTTGTATGCACATATATGGAAGTGGATTTTGTATATGGTCATATTTAGTAAAGACACATTTACAGAACTTGATCACTTCATAAATGCACATATATGGAAGCGTCCATATACAAAATCTGTCTTCCGTAAATGTGAATTTATGGAAATTGGATTTTGTAAATGTGCATTTATGGAAGTTGGATTCCATATATGCGCCCTTTCATTCCATGTATGCATGTATTTATGTAAGCTCACAAATTCCAAATATGCACATATATCGAAGCACATATATACAAAATCCAACCTTCATAAATACACATATAAAAAAGATGACTTCCATAAATGAAAATTTACGGATGATGGCTTCTGTAAATACACATTTAAGGAGGTTGGATTTGGTATATGAACACTTTTTTATATGTGCATATAAGAAATCGAACTTCCATAAATATGCATATACAGAAGATACCATTCGTAAATGTGCATTTACGAAAGACGACTTTCATATTTGCGCATTTATGGAAGTTGGATTTATTATATGCGTGCTTCTATATATGTACATATATGGACATGGCTTCCATATATGGTTCTCTTCTGTAAATACATATTTACAAAAACTGATCACTTCCATAAATGTGAATATATGGAAGCATACATATATGGAAATTTCCTTTCGCCGATGCACATCTACAAAAGTTGGCTTTCGTATATGCACGCTTCCATATATGTGCATATAGGGAAACCATTTTTTATAAATGCGTGTTGACGGAAGATAACTACTTCTATAAATGTGCATTTATAGAAGTTGGCTTCCATATATGCATGCATTTGTATATGTGCATTTATGGAAGCCAACGACTTCCAAGAATGCACATATATGGAAGTACACATATACCGAAGCCAACCTCCATAAATGCACATATATGGAAGCTAGATTTTGTGAACTCACATCTATGAAAGTTGGATTTCGTATATGCGTGCTTCCGTATATGTGCATGCACAAAATCAAACTTCCATAAATGCACATTATGAAAGTGGAAAATATTCGTATATGCACATATACGAAAGTTTCCTTCCATAAATGAAAATGAACATTTATGAATCCGACTTCCAAAAAATTTCATTTATAGAAGACGACTTCTGTATATGTACGTTTGTGGAAGTTGGCTTCCGTATATGCGTATTGATGGAAGTTGGATTTTGTGAATGCATATATGAATATATATGGATGTTGGTTTCCATATATGTACATATACGAAAGTTCAACACTTTAATAAATGCACATTTATGGAATTTGGATTCTTTATATGTGTATATACGGAAGCCAAATTCCGTAAATGTGCATTTACGAAAGCTAACTTCCATATATGTGCATTGATGGAGGTTGGATTTTGTATATATGCGCTTCCATATATACACATAATTTTTTCTTTGTTTATCTCCCATAAATGAACATATACAAAAACACAGATATAGAGAAGCCAACTTCCATAAATGCACATTTACGAAAGACGATTTCTCTATAAATACATATACGGAAGCATGCTTAAACTGAAGCCAACTTCTGTAAATGTAAATTTACGGAAGCTAGATTTCATATATTTCCACTTCCATATATACGCATTTATGGAAGTGATCAACTTTCCAATGCACATTTATGGAAGTTGATCATATATGAAATCCATGTCTTTATATGTGAATATAAACAAGTGCGTATATACATAAGCCAACTTCTATAAATGTGCATATATAAAATCCTTCTTCCTTAAATTTGCATTTAAGGAAGGAGGTTTCCATATATGCACATTTATGGAAGTGGCTAGCCTTCACAAATGTGCATTTATGAAAGTTGGATTTTGTATATGCATATATACAGAAGCGTGCATATGCAGAAGTTAATTTTCGTATACGCTCATTTATGAAATCCATCTTCCATATATGCACATTTATGGAATTTATATTTTTTATATGTGCACTTACATATATGTGCACTTTTGGAAGTGATCACCTTCTGTAAATGCACATAGATACGGAATCCAACTTCTATAAATGTGTTTTTACGAAAGCCAACTTCCATAAATGCACATTTATGGAAGGTGAATTTGTTATATTTTCACTTCCATATATGCACATTTATGGAAGCGATCAACTGCCTGAATATGCACATTTATGGAAGTGATCAATTTCTATAGATGTGTATTTGCTAAAACTAGCCATATACAAAAGCCACTTTCATATATCCACATATATAGAAACATGCATATATGAAGAGAAACTCCATAAATGCGCATATATGGAAGAATCCTTCTGTAAATGTGCATTTATGGAAGTCAAATTCCATATATGCACATTTACGAAAGATGAATTAAGTAAATGTGCATTTACAAAAGCCACTTTCCATATATGCACATTTACAGAGGTTGTCTTCTATTTATGCACACTTTCGTCGATGCATAGTTTTTGAAGTGGTCACTTTTCTTACATAAGCATATACAGAAGCACGTATATTCATAAGACAACTTCCGTAAGTGTGAATTTACGAAAGCCACTTACATAAATGCACATTTATAGAAGTTGACTTCCATAAATGCCCATTTATGGATGATGACTTCCATATATACACACTTATAGAAAATGACCACTTTCGTATACGCAGATATATAGAAGACAACTTTTGTAAATGCGTACATATAGGAAATCCACTTCCATAAATGCACATTTATGGAATCCGACTTCCATAAATGCACATTTAGAGAAGGTAGCTTCCACATATGTGCAATTACTGAAGCCAATTTCCATAAATGCACATTTATAGAAGGAGGATTCCCTATATGTGTGCTTCCATACATGTGCATTTATGGAATTTGGATTCCATATATGTGGATATACAGAATCCAACTTTTGTAAATGTGCATTTATGAAATCCAACTTCCATGATGCACATTTACATAAAGAGTATTTCGAGTATGCACGCTTCCATATATTTGTATTTATGAAAGTGATCAACTTCCCTAAACGCATGCATATACAGAATGGAAATGGGCATATACAAAATCCAACTTTCCTTAATGCACATTTACAAAATCCAACGTACATAAATGCACATCTAGGAAAGACGACTTTTGTTTATGCGCGCTTCCATATATGCACATTTATGGAAGTTGTCATCTTCTGTAAATGCACATTTACAGAAGTGGACAATATATGGAAACCACTTCTATATATGCACATATAACTAAGCAAAATATATTCAATCC
Organism: Picea glauca; assembly: GCA_000966675.3. Taxonomy (NCBI): domain Eukaryota; kingdom Viridiplantae; phylum Streptophyta; class Pinopsida; order Pinales; family Pinaceae; genus Picea; species Picea glauca. The sequence goes on from JZKD02S1707504.1 coordinate 120,196, forward strand.
AACTTCCATAAATGCACATATACGAAAGCCAGCTTCCATAAATGTGCATTTATAGAAAATGACTTCCATAAATGCACATTTACGGAAGGAAACTTCCATATATGCGCATTTATGGAAGTTGGTCACTTCCATAAATACACATTTATGAAATTTTTATTTTGTATATGCACATATACAAAAACATGCATATACATAAGCTAACCTCCATATATGTGCATTTATGGAAGTTGGCTTCCATAAATGGACATTTATAGAGGTTGGATTCTATATATGTGCATTTTTGGAAGTGGTAAACTTCTGTACATGTGCACATGTGGAAGCACATATATATAGAAGTCAAGTTTCATAAATTTGCATTTATGGAAGACAATTTCCTTAAATGCACATATATGGAAGCTACTTCCATAAATGCATGTTTACAAAAGATGATTTCCATAAATGTGCATTTACTAATGATGAATTCCGTAAATGCACATTTATAGAAGTTGACCACTTTCGTAAATCCACATTTAAGGAAGTTTACCACTTCCGTATATGCGCATATATATAAGCCAACTTCTGTAAATGTGCATACACGAAAGCCACTTTCATAAATGTGCATTTACGGAAGCCAGGTTCCATAAATGCACATTTAAGGAAGACGACTTATGTATATGCACATTTATGGGAGCAAACCACTTTCGTAAATGCGCATTTATGGAAGTTGGATTACATATTTTCTCTTTGTAAATATTAATAGAAATGAAGAAAAGAATTATGAAAAGTTTTGAATGAAATGAGGGTAAATTTCATATTAATAGAATTAAGTCACATATCTTAATTCTCTATTATACAGATTTATATGTCGCGTATGATGATCCTTTACTAATTTTTCTTTTCAAAAAGACCTATTCACTCCAAATTATTCGCACTAAAACCCTATTTCATAAGTACCCCTATATTTTGGCAAAATAATAGAATAGGGACCAAA
>JZKD02S1707504.1:206089-220321 GCA_000966675.3 Picea glauca
TTTACAAGGGTAGGTACACCATATTTATAGTGTGCAAAAGGTAAGTAATTTATTACGCAAAATTTATCGAGGGTGCAGGATGAGTTGGCTCACAAGAAAATGTGGCCTTCTTGAGCGAGACATAGCCACAAAAGGAAAGCATAGGGCTTGGTCGTCAATCAGAAAACATGGAAAAAAGAAGAGGGAGAGTTCATGGGCATCAAAGGAACCCACAGAGGAGAAAATCATGCATGCGCAGGAGATCTGTACACAATCATTGAGCAAGGGAAGGTTTAGGTGGCTGGAGTATGAAACAAGAAAAACGTTCCTCTCTTCACGCAATCCATTGCTAAGGTTCTGGCCACAAGTTAAAGAAATAATTCCAGAATAAAAATATAATACACAGACCCACAATTTGAATCCCCCCTCATGCAATCCAACAAAATTATAAAAACACAGGCCAAGTGTTTGGGTCTAGTGCTCGTTGTGGCCACGAAAAGACTTAGACCAACTACCAGAAAATAAATCAATACCCAACCAATATTGAACTGCAATACACACAAGGATTATAAAAACGTACGCAATAATCTAACTGGTGTAGCTATCACTGCTCCACAAGAATAAGAGAGAGCATGAATACAAGCTGAAATGAATAATGGTTGTTGTTCTACCAAAATTGGACTACAGATAGTTAAACAAGGGGCGCTCTGTGGGCAATAGAGACCATAAATTTTATATGGATGTAGTCTCTCTTGGGTGAATCAGAAATCCCTACATTAACAACAAACGTAGAGCGATGAACCAAAAATTGATGCCATATAGACGTAAATCAACATGTATAGAACTAAATAAAATTATGAAATTTAGACGTCTCTACCTTGAGCGAAGGCAAAGGTTTCTCTTATTCTATCTCGCAGTCGCGCTCCATCCAACTTCTGCTTTCCAAGTGCTGAGACCTCATCGGTACCTCCCAACTAATACTAGGGGTACTCTTCTTCCCCTTGAGCCCCGCGAGTTGCAAAGGGTCCACACATACAATAGAAGAGAATGCTAGCTCCCATCTTGCCTCGCAAGGTTGAGCTACGACTCCTTATCCGAGTTGGGTATCCTAACTCTCACAAGAAAATCCAGTCAAGAAAAAATTCCGAGAGTGTAACCTTATGCTTACTAGACATGATACATACTCCTCCTCCACCATCGTTTTTATAGATTTTTCTTAGTGATTACTTTTATTTACCCCTTTCTTGTTAAATGTCTATTTAGTTTTTTTCTTGTTAAATGTCTATTTACTTTTATGCCATCCATCAACGAAATATGTCAGCGATAAAAATCAACATCATAATATCTAGTCATATGTCACATATGTAATATAAAAAACATTCAAACCATAACAGTCCACTCCATGATTCGATCCAGAGTCCAAGGATATCCCTTGATGCCATTTGCACCCTCAAAGGTCCAGGGTCATGAACACTCAGGAAAACCATCCAATAGCACATGTCGATATAAATATAAAAATTTAACATATCATCAAATCCTCAACATCTCATAATCATAATCAACAGTCAATTATATAATGAATCAGATCACTTGCACGCAAGTATCCTCAAAGAATAAGTCCAATCAGTTGTGTGCAAGAGCAATATGTTACATACACTCCCTCTTGTTTTAAAATTCATCTCGAAGTTTCACAGTATATAAGTGCCAAAATAAATATCTCATAATTTCTATATGTCTAGCTATCAAACAAAAATGGAAATTGCTGACGCATATCAAGTGCATCCTCCCAGGTCACCGAGTGCGGACTATAGTTGTCCCACTAGAACTTGACCTGATCTACTATTTGACATCGTAGATGTCAAATGTGATGGTCCAGAATGTGGATTGGCTCCATTGTGAGAGCACCCTCATTTGATACTTGCAAGGAACTCATGTCAATCACATGTGTAGGGTCACTAACATAAAGTCTCAAAAAAGATACGTGAAAAACATCATGCATACACCTCAAAGAATCTAGCATGTCTAGTTGATAGGCCACGAGCCTAGGAGAGGGTTTATCCCCATTTCCAAACTTGATCAAAATATTTTGCGGTTTCACTCGCAAGAAGACTCGATCACCAACTGTGTAACTACGGTCGACCTGATGCACATCCAAATAACTCTTCTATCGATCCTTTTTCTTATTGTTTTCATTTGATATTCCATCTCTTGGATCGCTTCAGGTCCCACCAAGACCCTATCCTCAAGACGATTCCAACTCAAAGATGTCCAGCATGGTCACCCGTAAAGAAACTCGAATGGCACTTGATCCCTTAGTTGCACTAGAAAATCAATTTATTAATTAATTGAATTCCCCTATTTCCCTCACCCACCTAAAAAAGTTCCTAAAATCACTCCTCGGTGTCCCTTTATTTCCTTACATTTCTTAAATGACTGACGCCTTTCTTAAAACCTAGTTGAGTTCACAATTAGATGGTTCCAAGGACAATATTTCCTACTATGTTAGAAATTTCCCCTTTTCTTATGTCTTCCCTTTTTTGCTTAGTTCATATTTAACAAGTTTAGATAAATACTACAATTTATTCATTTAATAATTTAATCCTCCATTAAAATTTTTACTTTAATAATCAAAGTTTGAATTGTTCTTTACCACCTTCTTGTTACATGTATATTTAGGGTTTTTCTGGTTCAGAGTTTCTACTTAGACCTAGACTCTAAATTCACTAGGCTTGACGATAGTTCTTAAGGGAAATACATGTTATTAAACTTACTCATAACATCATTCATTTTAAGGTCAACCAGGTCCTAAGGAGGAATAAATTTCTAGGTAATAGGTTTATTAACTTACCATAGTTGAAATCATGACATGCCCTTTAGGATGCACTGTGTGCTCCAAGGGTGCCACTTTCCTTAATTCCAGTTTTATTTGCACGACGTTCCCTTGAAGAAGAACGAAGTGCTCCAAGGCTTCCACTCACCTCTTGACTGAATTTTGTAAACGTCAAACCCCTGGAGTCAATACTCTGTTAGGTGACATTGTGGGAGACTAAGGGCCTCTAAGGAATAAGGACCCTGCCTTATTGTGCACCCTTTAGAATCATCGTGAACGACTGCCACAGTCTACCCTCATAACATCATGGATTTATAAAAATAGGTGATTGTTAGGCTATAGTTCAATCGATGGAGGGAGTGCTATTATGTTGTGTTAGCGCTTCTTCCACACCTCTCCCTCAATTTTTTTGGTTGTTGAGCGTGACCCCTTTACTCCAAATGTGAGTTTGGTCAGAAAGTTATTGTCATCCTACATCCATCAACGAAACATGTCAGCGATAACAATAAACATCATAATATATAGTCCTAAGTCACATATGTAATATAAAAAACACCCAAACCATAAGAGTCCACTCCCTGAMTYCATCYAGAGTCCAAGGATATYCCTTGATGCTATYGATATCCTCAAACATCTAKGGTCATGCACACTCAAGAAAACTAGTCAGTAGCAGTTGTCGATATAAATATAACAAGATAACATATCATCAGATCCTCAACATCTCATAATATTTTTTGAAACATATATATTTTTCTAAAACATTAGACTTAAAAAGTTTAATTTTGTTTAAAAAAAAGACAAATGCACACTTGGACACTGCCGTTAATAAAGTCTTCTTATTAATCCAATGGTATAAAATATTTTCAAGTTGTGGAGCTCCCCATTCGTTAAAAAGATAAATCACTAAAGACAACTTTCAAAGTATCAGGTTTCGGGGTTTTACAATACTAACAATGAGATACATAAAGAAGTCGAAAGTTCCGATATGCAATGTTGCAAAACTAGCTTAAGTTAAATTGGTTTAATTAAATAATTAAAATGATTAACAATAATTAATTTGATCAGAACTTCACCTTTTGGGAATCTTTCATCGAATCATAACTGAAACTCTCGGCATGCGAAGTCGCGAAATCATTAATTAATCGCGATTATTTACAAAAGTTAAACTTGATTAAGATTAATTAATAAATCGCAATTTCACAGTTCAGGTTTATAGCTTGAACAAAAGTAGGATAGCCCGGTACTCGAAATCCCGAAATGGATTAAGGTTAAACATAATTAATTAGTCATATAAATTCGATTTATTAGCAAAATAAAACATTATTATTTTACCATTGAGTTTATGTTGATCTACATTATGGGTGATTTCAAATTAAATTTATACTTTTTTTATCACGAAAATTGATCATTAATGTTATTAAATGATCATCCTGAGGAGATCATTGCAAATAAGATATTGCTTTAATGCCCAAATCTTTTTATCAAAACAATTAAACGTATTTTCAGCAAGGGTATATGCAGGTCGAGGTGTTTAAGGAAAGAAAGACTTTTTCATTTTCAATTACATTTACATTTTGGTAGAGCTTGCTTAGAAAAATACTCATTCCTGTGTGTTTTCTGTGAAAAGTAACAGGTTTTTGAGAACTACTACCATGCCACAACGAAACGCAACTAAAGCAACTAGTGAGAGTTTAGGCCAGAGTTCGGAGGTTTTCTTCGACACTTCACCTAGAAGTATAAACAAAGTGAAAACCTGGGTGAATGTATTCAACATCCTAAAGTATGAACTGGTAAACTTCCCTAATGGTTCAAGCGACAACGAAAAGGAAGACTTATCTACCAAATACAAGACTATTGTTGAGTCGAATATGCATAAGGTAGAAATAAGGCCGAGTCTTTTACCCTACAATGAAATGATTCGATGGGCACTGTATCATGTGGATATCCCAACTAGAACTATATTTAATTCTGAGAAGGTAGTTGTTGGGTCATTTCAAACGAAGCACATACAGGTGATGTATAAATTGTCTTCAACACCAAACTTCATTTACAATGTCAATTTTCTAGAGAATTTTAGCACGGAGTGTGATCAATATGGAAAGAATATTTTCGACTTGATCAAGGACTAGTGCTCATGCCTCGAAAAATTTAGAGTCAATTCTCACGGCATATACTCTATATCGTCGCTGGAACCACAGTTCATGTATATAGCCATGATGATGTGCAGACTTTATGGAAAAGAGAAAACGACCCATTTCTTTCTACCATGGGTACCCATTATACACACAATGGCAGAAGGGTATTCTTTTGACTGGGCCAAGATACTTTTGGGCAGTCTCACTAGTGAAATTACAGAATACCAGACACACAGAAAGACAAGGGGCAATCAACTTCATTCTTGATGTCAACTTATATCATGGACGCTATTTGTTTCATGATGCCTTTCCCACTTATGGGATGGAGCTGGACTCCAGATAGTGTAGAACCAATTCATATTTATCATTCAAAACTATGGGAAGACAAGGAGAAGGATTTCTTTTATGAAATCTGTAATTGGGTAGAGGTGTCGATGCACATTACTATTTTTGGTCACTCACCTCCTAGAATTTTAGACACAGTTGTGGCTAACCTGGATAAAGTCATATATTGGTACATCGAGGAACACTTATCTTATATCAAATTTTTCGTTTGCTCAGTCCCCCCATATGCTTTACCACAATTTTTACCAGACCGACTAGTGTGCTCCAACATCGTATGGAAAACTATACTCGGTGGGATTAGGAAAGAGATCAGAGAAGTGAAGAAAAAGGTATGGCCATATTTTCAATTACAGATTGGTGCATTTTCTTTATTGGATTTCAACCACTCCAAGGTGGAGGTTGTAGCCTTAGAAGAAATAAATCTGGTTAACATTGAATTTAAGAAGCATGACCTGCAGAGGTTCGTGGGTAACCATATGGCGAATTGCAATCTTAAAAAGTATGAACATGAAGAATCCCCTCAGGACGAAGCGTTCCAAGTGGTGAGATCTTACCAAGAAGTTCTGGGTCGAGTTCGAGCTCTATCACCTAACAAAATGATTGATTTTTAGAACATCCAAAAGCACCAAACTAGACATTATTGATTCTTTACAAATGATTGATTCTTACTAGACATGATACATACTCCTCCTCCGCCATCCTTTTTATAGATTTTTCTTAGTGATTACTTTCCCAAAACCTCATTAAATTATTTTTATTAAATTTAATTAGTTAAACCTCCCCCATATACCATGTCACCCAATCTTTTAGTTGCACAAGAAAATCAATTTATTAATTAATTGAATTTGCATATTTCCCTCCTCCACCTAAAAGTGTTCCTAAAAACGCTCCTTGATGTCCCTTTATTCCCTTGCGTTCCTTAAATGATTGACGTCTTTCTTAAAACCTAGTTGAGTTCACAATTAGAAGGTTTCAAGGACAAGATTCCCTACTATGTTAGAAATTTCCCTTTTTCTTAAGTTTCCCCTTTTCTGCTTCATTCAGATTTAGCAGGTTTAGATAAAAACAACAGTTTATCCTTTTAATAATTTAATCCTCCATTAAAATTTTTACTTTAATAATAAATTTTTTAATTTTTATTTATCCCCTTCTTGTTAAATGACTATTTAGTTTTTTCTTGGTTCCCAGGTTCTACTTAGACCTAGGTTTTAAATTCACTATGATTAGCGATAGTTCTTAAGGGAATAAATAGTTATTAAACTTACTAAGAACATCATTCATTTTAAGTTCAACCACTTCCTAAGGAGGCATAATTTTCTAGGTAATAGGTTTATTAACTTACCATAGTTGAAATCGTGATGTGCCCTTCAGGACGCTCTACATGCTCCAAGGGTTCCAGTTGCATGCATTTTGTTTTTATTTGCACATCATACCCTTCAAGATGCACTACGTGCTCCAAGGGTACCACTGTCCTCTTGACTAAATTTAGTAGACGTCGAACCCCTGGAGTCAACACTCCGTCAGGCGACCTTGTGGGAGACTAAGGGCCTCTAAGGAATAAGGACCCTTCTTTATTGTACACCCCTTAGAATCATCATGAGTGACTATCACAGTCTTCCCTCACGACATTGTGGATCTCTCAAACTAGGTAATCGTTAACCTATAGTTCGAGACATGGCGAGAGTGCTTGTATGCTGCGGTAGGGCAGGTTCCACACCTCTCCCTCGATGTCTATAGTTGTCGAACGTGACCCCCTTACTACAAATGCGAGTATGGTCGAAAATATATCGTCAGCCTGCATCCATCAACGAAATATGTCAGCGATAAAAATAAACATCATAATATCTAGTCATATGTCATATATGTAATATAAAAAACATTCAAACCATAACAGTCCACTGCATGATTCGATCTGGAGTCCAAGGATATCCGTTCATGCCATTGGCACCCTCAAAGGTCCAAGGTCATGAACACTCAGGAAAACCAGTCAATAGCACATGTCGATATAAATATAAAAAGTTAACATATTATCAAATCCTCAACATCTCATAATCATAATCAATAGTCAATTATATAATGAACCGGATCACTTGCTCGCAAGTATCCTTGAAGAATAAGTCCAATCAGTTGTGTGCAAGAGCGATATGTTACATACACCCCCTCTTGTTTTAAACTTCATCCCAAAGTTTCACAGTATATAAGTTCCAAAATAAATATCTCATGATGTCTATATGTCTAGCTATCAAACAAAAATGGAAATTGTTGATGCATATCAAGTGCGTCCTCCCAAGTCATCGAGTGCGGACTATAGTTGTCCCACTGAAACTTGACCTGATCTACTATTCGACATCGTAGCTGTCAAATGTGATGGTCCAGAATGTGGATTGTCTCCATTGTGAGCGCACCCTCGTTTGATAATTGCAAGGAACTCATGTCAATCACATGTGTAGGGTCACTAACATAATGTCTCAAAATATATACGTGAAAAACATCGTGCATACACCTCAAAGAATCTAGCATGGCTAGTCGATAGAAAACGAGCCTAGGAGAGAATTTATCCCCATTTCCAAACTTGATGGAAATATTGTGCGGTTGCACTCGCAAGAATACTCGATCACCGACTGCGGAACTACGGTCGACCCGATGCGCATTGAAATAACTCTTCTATCGATCCTTTGTCTTATTGTTTTCATTTGATATTCCATCTCTTGGATCGCTTCCAGTCCCACCAAGACCCTATCCTCAAGCCGATTCCAACTCAAAGGTGTCCAACATGGTAGCCCGTAAATAAACTCGAATGGCACCTGATCCCTTATTTGCACTAGAAAATCAATTTATTAATTAATTGAATTCACCTATTTCCCTAACCCACCTAAAAACATTCCTAAAATCACTCCTCGGTGTCCCTTTATTCCCTTACATTTCTTAAATGAATGACACCTTTCTTAAAACCTAGTTGAGTTCACAATTAGAAGGTTCCAAGGACAATATTTCCTACTATGTTAGAAATTTCCCCTTTTCTTATGTTTTCCCTTTTCTGCTTAGTTCATATTTAACAAGTTTAGATAAACACTACAATTTATTCATTTAATAATTCAATCCTCCATTAAAATTTTTACTTTAATAATCAAAGTTTGAATTTTTCTTTACCACCTTCTTGTTACATGTATATTTAGGATTTTTTTGGTTCACAGGTTCTACTTAGACCTTTACTCTAAATTCACTAGGCTTGACAATAGTTCTTAAGGGAAAAACATGTTATTAAACTTACTCATAACATCATTCATTTTATGGCCGACAAGGTCCTAAGGAGGCATAATTTTCTAGGTAATAGGTTTATTAACTTACCATAGTTGAAATCATGACATGCCCTTCACGATGCACTGTGTGCTCCAAGGGTGCCACTTTCCTGCATTCCAGTTTTATTTGCGTGACATTCCCTTCAAGATGCACTAAGTGCTCCAAGGCTGCCACTCGCCTATTGACTGAATATGGTAAATGTCAAACCCATGGAGTCAATACTTCGTTAGGTGTCATTGTGTGAGACTAAGGGCCTCTAAGGAATAAGGACCCTGCCTTATTGTGCACCCCTTAGAATTATCGCGAACGACTGTCACAGTTTACCCTCACGACATTGTGGATTTCTAAAAATAGGTGATTATTAGACTACAGTTCAATCCATGGCGGAAGTGCTATTATGTTGTGTTAGCGCTTCTTCCACACCTTTCCCTCAATTTTTTTGGTTGTCCAGCATGACCCCTTTACTCCAAATGTGAGTCTAGTCAGAAAGTTATCGTCATCCTACATCCATCAACCAAACATGTCAGCGATAACAATAAACATCATAATATATAGTCTTAAGTCACATATGTAATATAAAAAACAACCAAACCATAAGAGTCCACTCCCTGACTCGATCGAGAGTCCAAGGATATCCGTTGATGCTATCGATATCCTCAAACATCTAGGGTCATGCACACTCAAGAAAACTAGTCAGTAGCAGTTGTCGATATAAATATAATAAGATAACATATCATCAGATTCTCAACATCTCATAATATTTGTTGAAACATATATATTTTTTTAAAACATTAGACTTAAAAATTTTAATTTTGTTTAAAAAAAAGACAAATGCACACTTGGACACTACCGTCAATAAAGTCTTCTGATTAATCCAATGGTCTAAAATATTTTCAAGCTGTGGAGTTGCCCATTCGTTAAAAGGATATATCACTAAAGACAACTTTCAAAGTATCGGGTTTCGGGGTTTTACAATACTAACAATGAGATACATAACGAAGCCGAAAGTTCCGATATGGAAAGTTGCGAGACTAGCTTAAGTTAAACTGGTTTAATTAAATAGTCAAAATGATTAACGATAATTAATCTGATCACAACTTTACGTTTCGAGAATCTTGCATCGAATCATAACTTAAACTCTTGACATGCGAAGTCGCGAAATCATTAATTAATCACGATTATTTACAAAAGTTAAACCTGATTAAGATTAATTAATCAATAGCAATTTCACGGTTCAGGGTTATAGCTTAAACAAAAGTAGGATAGACCAGGACTCGAAATCCTGAAATAGATTAAGGTTAAACATAATTAATTAGTCATATAAATTCGATTCATTAGCAAAATAAAACATTCTTATTTTACCATTGATTTTATGTTGATCTGCATTACGAGTTATTTCAAATCAAATTTATACCTTTTTTATCACAAAAATTGATCATTAATGTTATTAAATGATCATCCTGAGGAGACGATTTCAAATAAGATATTGCTTTAATGCCCAAATATTTTTATTAAAACAATTAAACGTATTTTCAGGGAGGGTATATGCAGGTCGAGGCCTTTAAGGAAAGAAAGACTTTTTCATTTTCAATTACATTTACATTTTGGTAGAGCTTGCTTAGAAAAATACTCATTCTTGTGTGTTTTCTGTGAAAAGTAACAGGTTTTTGAGAACTACTACCATGTCGCAACGAAAACCAGCTAATGCAACTAGTGAGAGCTTAGGCCAGAGTTCGGAGGTTTTATTTGACACTTCACCTAGAAGTTTAAACAAAGTGAAAACCTGGACGAATGTATTCAACATCCTAAAGTACGAACTAGTAAACTTCCCTAATGGTTCAAGCGACAATGAAAAGGAAGACTTATCTTCCAAATACAAGACTATTGTTTAGTTGGATATGCATAAGGTAGCAATAAGGTCGAGTCTTTTACCCTACAATGAAATGATTCGATGGGCACTAGATCATGTGGATATCCCAACTAGAACTATATTTAATTCTCAGAAGGTAGTTGTTGGGTCATTTTGACCGAAACACATACAGGTGATGTATAAATTGTCTTCAACACCAAACTTCATTTACAATGTCAATTTTCTAGAGAATTTTAGCAAGGAGTGTGATCAATATGGAAAGAATCTTTTCGACTTGATCAAGGACTAATGCTCACGCCCTAAAAAATTTAGAGCCGATTCTCACGGCATATACTCAATATCGTCGCTAGAACCACAGTTCATGTATATATCCATGATGATGTGCAGACTTTATGGAATAGAGAACACAACCCATTTCTTTCTACCATGGGTACCCATTATACACACAATCGCGGAAGGGTATTCTTTTGGCTGGGCCAAGATACTTTTGGGCAGTCTGACTAGTGAAATTACAGAATGCCAGACACAGAAAGACAAGGGGAAATCAACTTCATTCTTGATGTCAACTTATATCATGGATGCTATTTGTTTCATGATGCCTTTCCCACTTATGGGATGGATCTAGACTCCAGATAGTGTAGAACCAATTCATATTTATCATTCAAAACTATGGGAAGATAAGGAGAAGGATTTCTTTTATAAAATCTGTAATTGGGTAGCGGCGTCGATGCACATTGCTATTTTTGGTCACTCACCTCCTAGAATTTTAGACACGGTTGTGGCTAACTTGGATAAAGTCACCGATTGGTACATCGAGGAACACTTCTCTTATATCAAAGTTTTCAGTTGCTCAGTCCCCCCATATTCTTTACCACAATTTTTACCAGACCAACTTTTGTGTCGGAACATCGTATGGAAAACTATACTCGGTGGGATTAGCAAAGAGATTAGAGTAGTGAAGAAAAAGGTATGGCCATATTTTCAATTACAGATTGGTGCATTTTCTTTACTGGATTTCGGCCACTCCAAAGTGGAGGCTGTAGCCTTAGAAGAAATAAATCTGGTTAACATTGAATTTAAGAAGCACGACCTGCAGAAGTTCGTGGGTAACCATATGGCCAATTGCAATCTTAAAAAGTATGAACATGAAGAATCCCCTCAGGACAAAGTGTTCCGAGGGGTGAGATCTTACCAAGAAGTTCTGGGTCGAGTTCGAGCTCTATCACCTAATAAAATGATTGATTTTTACAACTTCCAAAAGCACCAAATAAGTAGTCTTCTGAAAGTATTACAAGGGTAAAACCCAATGTCTCCAACTATGCAGCAAACAAAGACCCAAAATCCAAAAGCTCTAAGCTCTAAAAAACAAGAAACCCCATAAAACTTAGATAAATCTGAGGACTGAACTCAGAAAAAAGATATCCCGATGACAGAGGTATCTAATAACTAGGCCAAAGATAAACCAAATACATTAATAAAGCAAGGAGAAGATAGGACACTATCTTCACCAGATAAATCAACTATATATGGAACCAGAAAATAGTTATCCAAGGAAATCGACAACCCCATTAAGGTTGTCATGCCATTGCAATTCACCAGAGGAAACCCCAATGCAAAGGTAATACTCATAGGAGATCTCATGCCTATCCCTATTGAAGAGATACCTCCCTCTAAATTTTTTTTCAGTAAGAAAAGGAAAGTTGTGGTGAAGAAAGAAATGCACCAGAAAGAGGGTGCAATGGTAAAAAAGAATAGAGTACTATTGGATGGACAAAATTTGGAAGAAGAAGACTTTGCTGTAGACGTAGCAGGCTCTTTGGGAGATTTTTCAACAACTAACCTATTCTCAGTTGATAATCTGAAAGAAAAAATAAAGAAGGAGAACTAGGTGATAAGTTAGTTGCAAAATCAAATAAGGACTACAGAAAAGAATGTTAGAGAAGAAGTCAATAAAGGGTTGGAATAGGTTAGAGCTACTGATAAACAAGAAATCCAACTCCTCAAGTCTAGTCTTGATGCGATGCATAAGAAGATGAAAGTGAGAGAAAGACATACTATCAAACAAGATGATTTGGTAAAACAATTACAAGACAAGGTCAATTCCAGGGAGAAAAAGGTTGTGGATATAGCATTGTTTCAATCTCAAGCATTGGAAGTGCTAAAGAAAATGGAAATAACACAACAAAGCCTTTTTTCTAAGGTAGGAATCATCCAAAATCATTTTCGGAAGTAAACTAATCATTGGACAATATTGGTTTCAGAGAAAGAGAGGCTACTGTAGCCCAAACCACTTTTCAAGAATCGGTCATGTCATCTGTTAGAGAAGAAATATTTGTACCTCCAAGATAGATGGTTGGTAAAGCCAAATTTACAATTGCAATCAATTATTTCTGAAGATAAAATGATATAAGACGGGTTCGCACAATTACAAAATAAGTTGTATCTTTTTTAGGCAAAAGATGTGACAAAACCTTCTAGGCTATTAGTACAATTTTTAAGGAGGTGTGTCGAATGTCTTGAGCGAGTTAAAGGGAGTACCTCAAAGAATCAATGAAGTAACAGGTGCATATCTGTTTCTTCTAGTAAGAGAAAGAGATAGAGAAGAACAAAGTGAAACAGTTCAAGTTTTCATTTTGTAACTGTCATTACCTGGGAATAATGAGAATTTCAACTGCCTAGGGTTAGGAATATCTTGTATAAATATATTTTCAAAAGACTAAAGAAGGGTTGGATTTTTTTCATATGTAGTTGAGAAAGCTCTCCTCATTGAATATTAATACAGATACAGATCAGAGATTCCACATTTCGTTCATTTGAGTTATGTGTTATTTTTTCTTTCCATATTCCGATATCTTTTTATATATGTCTTTGATGATTTCTTGATCACAATTTAGTACAACATCTACTGTGGTTACATTTCCTTTACTAATTTAATAGTGCACAGTTTTTCCTCTTCTTTATTGTTAGTATATACAAGACATGTGATTTAATTGAATTGCTACATTTTATGCTTCATTTAAAGTTATATCATCTATTTTATTCTTTTGTAATGAAGTAAGATTCTTCTATAATAAATGCCTTGATTTGTAGATAACAACTTTATGTTTTTCTCTCATTACACCCAATGCTTTTAATTTTAACTCAGATACAAAAGATGACCTCTGATCTGTTATGTTGTTAATTCATTTTTAAGAACTCTTCTCACATAAGAGAGGTAGAAAACACAAACACTAAAACCTCCTTTATTTATGGATGCCTTGACATTAGACTTTGAAGCATTAAGTATAAACTCAGGAACATCAATCATGATCAACAGTCAATTATACAATGAACCGGATCACTTGAATGCAAGTTTCCTCAAAGAATAAGTCCAATCAGGTGTGCGCAAGAGCGTGATGCTACATACACACCCTCTTGTTTTAAACTTCGTCTCAAAGTTTCACAATATATAAGTGTCGAAAGAAATATCTCATAATGTCTATATGTATAGCTATTAAACAAAAATGGAAATTGTCGATGCATATCATGTGCGTCCTCCAAGGTCATCGAGTGTGGACTATAGTTGTCCCACTGGACCTTGACCTGATCTACTGTTATACGTCGTAGCTATCAAATGTGATGGTCTAGGATGTGGATTGGCTCCTTAGTGAACGCACCCTCGTCTAATACCTTCAAGGAAATGATGTCAATCACATGTGTAGGGTCACTAACATAATGTCTTAAAACGGATACGTGAAAAACATCATGCATACGCCTCAAAGAATCTGGAAATT
>JZKD02S1707504.1:221773-232189 GCA_000966675.3 Picea glauca
CTTACATGTAAATTTATATTATTAAAAAAGCAGAGATATAAAAATGCATAATTTCTTCATTGACACAACCTTTCATTTACATCATAGTGGATCTTTGCATTATATCTTTTAATCTTACTCAAAAAATTTTTTATCAGTAAAATATATAGAGAGAGAGATAGCACTGAAGCAAAAAAATGATTTACTTAAATAAGAAAGACTAACATATTTATTTGGTTAACAGTTTATTGGTATAACCATGGAAATATAAAAATATGAGTAAAGGGGGCTTCATACTTATATCAAATCCACTTCATAGAAATTTAAAGTCAATTTATTATAGGGGTACAACTACTTAAATTTATTAATTAAGGGACAGAATATAGGGGATAGATAGTCGACAAGCTCTCATCTCCTATATGTGCCCTCACACCTACTCTAATACAAAATTAAAACTGGAAATCACACAAGTGAGACGGAACTCACAAAACTTGGATTAATGCGAGAAATCAATTACATTTATAGATTAGATCCTACTCCTATAAAAGTGGATCTCAAACCATCTTCAAACCCAATCCGTGTGCTTATGAAACAAACTCAAAACAACATTCTAATAYAATATATTCTAGATGTTTCTTCATTATTCTAACACATATTACTTCCAACACATATTGATTCCCACAATTGGCATATGAGATACAAAAGTAGCTATATGGAGATGATTGATTTACACCAATAGAATACTTAACATCATAGTGATAACTATTCATTTAGTGCACTTTTAGGGGTATCTATAAGATCTGTTTTTTTTATGAACCTAGAAACCCATACACTCTATGACGAATAATATTAGCAATGTGATGGTGAAATCATATGCTAAATATAACAGAAGCCAAAAATAAATCTCTCAAAACATTAATGCATTTGATTGGTGATAGAGGAGTTGACTAATATTATTGCAAACTAATTAAGGTAAATATATTACTATATTCTTTGTCTAACATGGAATAATAATGTCATCCCAAGTGTTGAATTTTTCAATAATCCAACACTATTAAAGTTTATTTCTCTAATTGAAATTTCAATCTTTGTCCAAACTTCAAAGTACTTCACCCTTGACAATCTAAAATTAACAAAATTTAAAASTACCSTKTTTCCTTACTTGTCCTTRCAAAATWRAATTTTACTCAAAATTTTAAATTATATGAAAGGAACTCAAAGTTGATGTGCATAGAAAAATTCAATACCCAAATTTCCTCTAGAGTTTTGTCTCTTGATACCATGGAACATTACTATTAAAAAGGAAACCTATCTTGAATTTAACCTTTTTTTTATAAGAATAATTTTATGGTGGAAAAATCATATGCTACTAATAAATTAAGTTAAAAATATATTTAAAATTATTTAAAATTTTAATAGGAATATTTTAATAAATATACATTTCCTTGACAAATAAGGCTTGACTCTTTTTCTCACTAGCTCAGAGAAGGTAGAGGATGGAGACCCCTCAGAAGCCTTACGATAAAACCTTTAAATATCACCCTTCAATCAAACAGTTTATCATAAATATCACCCTTTAAAAATTAAAAAACTGAGGATGGAGACCCGCTCAGAAGCCTTAAGATAAAACCTTTAAATATCACCCTTCAATCAAACAGTTTAGCATAAATATCACCCTTTAAAAATTACAAAATTTATCATAAAATTAAACTTGAAAGTTTAGTTTTTCTTTTTAATAGTAAAGATTTACATTTTAATATTGAATATGGAATACAAATTGTTCAGATCTCGTGCGGGTCGTAGTATGCGTCCGAAGATCTAGGAGATCTAGCAGGCCATATCCATTTGCCATTTGCACTTTTGACTAATCCTTTATTTCCTTCGTGCCACCAATGGGATGCGATATGAAGGTTGTCGATCAACAAATCACAACTCTTGTTGACAAGAGCTGGATCTCTACCTGAAGATTTGAACGACTTGTTTTCCCCATCATAGCCATCGAGTAAATGGAGATAAACTTCTAAGCTATGAAAGTCGGACAGATTATGAGTGGGCTTCAAGAAAGGGGAGTTATCGTTATGCAGAGAAAGCTGGATGCCCACATGAAAATATGTCCACGGAAGCCAATTGAGTAGTTTGCTCAGCCATCCCATGTTCTCGTTCATAAAAAGGCCAGGGACATTGGGAACCACGGCAATCTCCTCCATACGTATAGGCGATTGCGAAGGCGAAGGCGAACACTGTGACAGGTATAGGCAATTGCATACTGTGCATCTTGGCCGTCTCTTTGACATCATATGCACTTAACGTTGCAAGTGCGGCTCCCAAGCTGTGTATTATATTTTTGTACTAGAGGAGGGGGAAGTGGAACTAACATGTCTTTGAAATTTTGCATCCATTCTTGCGCTGTTCTGGTTCCTCGCCAGGCAATCACTATGTCACGTCGTCCCAATCTCTCTATCTCATTTGCGTATATATATTTGGTTACTTGATAACCCGAGTGAGGCAAACCCAGTTTCTGAAAAAGAGAGCGTTTACTGTGCTTACAGGTTCCATAATATTCAGAATASTCTCTGTCATCAAATGCGTCATAGCAAAGTTGAGCAAATTCCCCGTATCTGAGAATCTCAGCTTTCAAAATTGGATTCATGGGATCAAGTAATCCTAAATTTTGGCAGGACCTTAATATAAAATACTTCTTACTTAAAAAAAAAAAAATTAGCGGATAAGAAAAACAAAATAAATCTCATAAATAAAAACAAGGGAAACTGCCACTGGCCAAATAAATTTTACAAGGGTAGGTACACCATATTTATAGTGTGCACAAGGTAAGTAATTTATTACGCAAAATTTATCGAGGGTGCAGGATGAGTTGGCTCACAAGAAAATGTGGCCTTCTTGAGGGAGACGTAGCCACAAAAGGAAAGCACAGGGCTTGGTCGTCACTCAAATAACGTGGACAAAAGAAGACAGAGGGTTCATGGGCATCAAAGGAACACATAGAGGAGAAAATCATGCATGCGCAGTGGATCTGTAGACAATCATTGAGCAAGGGAAGGGTTAGCTGGATGGAGTATGAAACAAGAAAAACATTCCTCTCTTCACGCAATCCATTGCTAAGGTTCTGGCCACAAGTTAAAGAAATAAATCCAGAATAAAAATATAATACACAGACCCACAAGTTGAATCCCCCTTCACGCAATCCAACAAAATTATAAAAACGCAGGCCAAGGGTTTGGGTCTAGTGTTCGTTGTGGCCACGAAAATACTTAGACAAACTACAAGAAAATAAATCGATACCCAACCAACATTGAACTGCAATACACACAAGGATTATAAAAACGTAGGAAATAATCTAACCGGTGTAGCTATCACTACGCCACAAGAATAAGAGAGAGCATGAATACAAACTGGAATGAATAATGGTTGTTGTGCTACCAGAATTAGACTACAGATAATTAAACAAGGGGTGCTCTGTGGGCAATAGAGACCATAAATTTTATATGGATGTAGTCTCTCTTGGGTGAATCCTAAAGCCGTACATTAACAACAAACGTAGAGCGATGAACCGAAAATTGATACCATATAGATGTAAATCAACATGCATAGAACTAAATAAAATTATGAAATTTAGACATTTGTACCTTGAGCGAAGGCAAAGATTTCGCTTATGCTATCCCGCGATCGCGCTCCATCCAGCGTCTGCTTTCCAACCGCTGAGACCTCATCGGTACCTCCCAGCCAATACTAGGGGTTCTCTTCTTCCCCTTGAGCCCCATGAGTCGCAAAGGGGCCACACATACAATAGCGGAGAATGTTAGCTCCCATCTCGCCTCGCAAGGTTGAGCTACGAGTTGTTATCCGAGTTGGGTCTCCTAACTCTCACAAGAAAATCCAGTCAAGACGAAATTTTGAGAGCGTAACCTTATGCTTACTAGACATGATACATACTTTCCCAAAACCTCATTAAATTATTTTTATTAAATTTAATTAGTTAAACCTCCCCCATACACCATGTCACCCATTCCTTTAGTTGCACCAGAAAATAAATTTATTAATTAATTGAATTTGCCTATTTCTCTCCCCCACCTAAAAGTGTTCTTAAAAATGCTCCTTGATGGCCCTTTATTCCCTTATGTTCCTTAAATGATTGACGTCTTTCTTAAAACCTAGTTGAGTTCATAATTAGAAGGTTTCAAGGACAAGATTCCCTACTATGTTAGAAATTTCCCTTTTTCTTAAGTTTCCCATTTTCCGCTTCATTCAGATTTAGAAAGTTTAGATAGAAACAACAATTTATACTTTTAATAATTTAATCCTCCATTAAAATTTTAACTTTAATAATAATTTTTTTAATTTTTATTTACCCCCTTCTTGTTAAATGTCTATTTAGTTTTTTTTTTGTTCACAGGTTCTACTTATACCTAGGTTTTAATTTCACTACGATTAGCGATAGTTCTTAAGGGAATAAATTGTTATTAAACTTACTCAGAACATCACTCATTTTAAGTTCAACCAGTTCCTAAGGAGGCATAATTTTCTAGGCAATAAGTTTATTAACTTACCATATTCGAAATCGTGATGTGCCCTTCAGGACGCTCTACATGCTCCAAGGGTTCCAGTTGCATGCATTTTGTTTTTATTTGCACGACATGCCCTTCAAGATGCACTACGTGCTCCAAGGGTACCACTCTCCTCTTAACTAAATTTGGTAGACGTCAAACCCCTGGAGTCAACACTATGTTAGGTGACCTTGTGGGAGACTAAGGGCCTCTAAGGAATAAAGACCCTGCCTTATTGTACACCCCTTAGAATCATCGTGAGCGACTATCACAGTCTTCCCTCACGACATTGTGGATCTCTCAAACTAGGTAATCGTTAGCCTACAGTTCAATCCATGGCGAGAGTGCTTGTATGTTGCGGTAGGGCGGGTTACACACCTCTCGCTCAATGTCTCTAGTTGTAGAGCATGACCCCCTTACTCCAAATTTGAGTATGGTCAGAAATCTATCGTCACCCTGCATCCATCAACGAAATATGTCAGCGATAAAAATCAACATCATAATATCTAGTCATATGTCACATATGTA
This sequence comes from Picea glauca, assembly GCA_000966675.3. Classification (NCBI taxonomy): domain Eukaryota; kingdom Viridiplantae; phylum Streptophyta; class Pinopsida; order Pinales; family Pinaceae; genus Picea; species Picea glauca. The sequence continues at coordinate 226,843 of JZKD02S1707504.1, forward strand.
ATATAAAAAACAGTCCACTCCATGATTCGATCCGGAGTCCAAGGAGATCCCTTGATACCATTAGTACCCTCAAAGGTCCAGGGTCATGAACACTCAGGAAATCCAGTCAATAGCACATGTCGATATAAATATGAAAAGTTAACATATCATCAAATCCTCAACATCTAATAATCATAATCAACAGTCAATTATATAATGAACTGGATCACTTGCAAGCAAGTATCCTCGAAGAATAAGTCCAATCAGCTGTGCGCAAGAGCGAGATGTTACATACACCCCCTCTTTTTTTCTTCATCCCGAAGTTTCACAGCATATAAGTCCCAAAATAAATATCTCATAATGTCTATATGTCTAGCTATCAAACAAAAATGGAAATTGTTGATGCATATCAAATGCATCTTCCCAGGTCACTGAGTGTGGACTATAGTTGTCCCACTGGAACTTGACCTGATCTATTGTTCGACATCGTAGCTGTCAAATGTGATGGTCTAGAATGTGGATTGGCTCCATTGTGAGCGCACCCTCATTTGATACTTGCAAGGAACTCATGTCAATCACGTGTAGGGTCACTAACATAATGTCCCAAAACAGATACGTGAAAAATATCGTGCATACACCTCAAAGAATATAGCATGTCTAGTTTATAGGCCATGAGCCTAGGAGAGAGTTTATCCCCATTTCCAAAATTGATTGAAATATTGTGCGGTTTCACTCGCAAGAAGACTCGATCACCAACTGCGTAACTACGGTCGACCTGATGCACATCGAAATAACTCTTCTATCGATCCTTTGTCTTATTGTTTTCATTTGATATTCCATCTCTTGGATCGCTTCTAGTCCCACCAAGACGCTATCCTCAAGCCGATTCCAACTGAAAGGTGTCCAGCATGGTTGCCCGTAAAGAAACTCGAATGACACATGATCCCTTAGTTGCACTAGAAAATCAATTTATTAATTAATTGAATTCGCCTATTTCCCTCAGCCACCTAAAAACAATCCTAAAATCACTCCTCGGTGTCCCTTTATTCCTCTACGTTTCTTAAATGACTGACGTCTTTCTTAAAACCTAGTTGAGTTCACAATTAGAAGGTTCCAAGGACAATATTTCCTACTATGTTAGAAATTTCCCCTTTTCTTATGTTTTCCCTTTTTTGGTTAGTTCCCATTTAACAAGTTTAGTTCAAAACTACAATTTATTCATTTAATAATTTAATCCTCCATTAAAATTTTTACTTTAATAATTAAATTTTGAATTTTTCTTTACCACCTTCTTGTTACATGTATATTTAGGGTTTTTTTGGTTCACAGGTTCTACTTAGACCTAGACTCTAAATTCACTAGGCTTGACGATAGTTCTTAAGGGAAAAACATGTTATTAAACTTAATCATAACATCATTCATTTTAGGGCCGACCAGGTTCTAAGGAGGCATAATTTTCTAGGTAGTAGGTTTATTAACTTACCATAGTTGAAATCATGACATGCCCTTCAGGATGCATTGTGTGCTCCAAGGGTGCCACTTTCCTGCATTCCAGTTTTATTTGCGTGATGTTCCCTTCAAGACACACTAAGTGCTCCAAGGCTACCACTCGCCTATTGACTGAATTTGGTAAATGTCAAACCACTAGAGTCAATACCCCTTAGAATCATCGTGAACGACTGTCACAGTCTACCGTCACGACATCGTGGATTTCTAAAAATAGGTAATTGTTAGGCTACAGTTCGATCCATGGTGGGAGTTCTATTATGTTGTGTCAACGCTTCTTCCACACCTCTCCCTCAATTTTTTTGGTTGTCGAGCGTGACCCCTTTACTCCAAATGTGAGTCTGGTGAAAAAGTTATCATCATCCTACATCCATTAACGAAACATGTTAGCGATAACAATAAAAATCATAATATATATTCCTAAGTCACATATGTAATATAAAAAGCACCCAAACCATAAGAGTTCACTCCCTGACTCAATCCAGAGTCCAAGGATATCCCTTGATGCTATCGATATCCTCAAGCATCTAGGGTCATGCACACTCAAGAAAACTAGTCAGTAGAAGTCGTCGATATAAATATAGCAAGATAACATATCATCAAATCCTCAACATCTCATAATGTATATCATAATACTTGGACACTACCGTCAATAAAGTATTATGATTAATCCAGTGGTCTAAAATACTTTCAAGTTGTGGAGCTGCCCATTCGTTAAAAAGATAAATCACTAAAGACAACTTTCAAAGTATCAGGTTTCGGGGTTTTACAATACTAACAATGAGATACATAAAGAAGCCGAAAGTTCTGATATGAAAAGTTGTGAAACTAGCTTAAGTTAAATTGGTTTAATTAAATAATTAAAATGATTAATGACAATTAATCTAATCGCAACTTCAACTTCTAAAAGCAGCGAAAGCAGCTAGTGAGAGTTTAGGCGGGAGTTCAGAGGTTTTCTTTGACACTTCACCTAGAAGTATAAACAAAGTTAAAACCTGGACGAATGTATTCAACATCCTAAAGTACTAACTGATAAACTTCCCTAATGGTTCAAGTGACAATTAAAAGGAAGACTTATCTACCAAATACACGACTATTGTTGGGTCGGATATGCATAAGGTAGCAATAAGGCCGAGTGTTTTACCCTACAATGAAATTATTCGATGGGCACTTGATCATGTGGATATCCCAACTAGAACTATATTTAATTCTCAGAAGGTAGTTGTTGGGTCATTTCAATCGAAACACATACAGGTGATGTGTAAATTGTCCTCAACACCAAACTTCATTTACAATGTCAATTTTCTAGAGAATTTTAGCAAGGAGTGTGATCAATATGGAAAGAATCTTTTCGACTTGATCAAGGACTAGTGCTCACACCCCAAAAAAATTAGATCCAATTCTCACGACATATACTCAATATCGTCGCTAGAACCACAGTTCATGTATATAGCCATGATGATGTGAAGACTTTATGGAAAAGAAAACACACCCTATTTCTTTCTACCATGGGTAGCCATTATACACACAATGGCCGAAGGGTATTCTTTTGACTGGGCCAAGATACTTTTGGGCAGTCTGACTAGTGAAATTACAGAATACCAGACACAGAAAGACAAGGGGCAATCAACTTCATTCTTGATGTCAACTTATATCATGGACGCTATTTGTTTCATGATGCCTTTCCCACTTATGGGATGGAGATGGACTCCAGATAGTGTAGAACCAATTCATATTTATCATTCAAAACTATGGGAAGACAAAGAGAAGGATTTATTTTATGAAATCTATAATTGTGTAGCGGTGTCGATGCACATTGCTATTTTTGGTCACTCACCTCCTAGAATTTTAGACACAGTTATGGATAACCTGGATAAAGTCACAGATTGGTACATCGAGGAACACTTCTCTTATATCAAAGTTTTCGGTTTCTCAGTCTCCCCATATGATTTACCACATTTTTTACCAGACCGACTGGTGTGCCACAACGTCGTACAGAAATATATACTCGATGGGATTAGCAAAGAGATCAGAGCAGTGAGGAAAAAGGTATGGCCATATTTTCAATTACAGATTGGTGCATTTTCTTTATTGGATATCGGCCAATCCAAAGTGGAGGCTATAGCCTTAGAAGAAATAAATCTGGTTAACATTGAATTTAAGAAGCACAACCTGCAGAAGTTCATGGGTAACCATATGGCCAATTGCAATCTTAAAAAGTATGAACATGAAGAATCCCCTCAGGAAAAAGTGTTCTGAGGGGTGAGATCTTACCAAGAAGTTCCGGGTCGAGTTCGAGCTCTATCACCTAATAAAATGATTGATTTTTACAACTTCCAAAAGAACCAAATAAGTAGTCTTCAGAAATTATTACAAGGGGAAAACCCAATGTCTCCAACTATGCAACAAACAAAGACCCAAAATCCAGGAGCTCTAATCTCTAGAAAACAAGAAACCCCATAAAACATAGATAAATCCGAGGTCTCGACTCAAAAAAAAGATATCTCGATGACAGAGGTATCTAATAACTAAGCCAAAGATAAACCAAATACATTAATAAAGCAAGGAGAAGATAGGACACTATGTTCACGAGATAAATCAACTATATATGGAACCAGAAAATAGTTATCCACGGAAATCGACAACCCCATTTAGGTTCTCATGCCATTTCAATTCACCAGAGGAAACCCCAATGCAGAGGTAATACTCATAGGAGATCTCATGCCTATCCCTATGGAAGAGATACCTCCCTCTAATTTCGTTTTCAATAAGAAAAGGAAAGTTGTGGTGAAGAACGAAATGTACCAGATAGAGGGTGCAACGGTAAAAAAGATCAGAGTACTATTGGATGGAAAAAATTTGGAAGAAGACTTTGTTGTAGAGGTAGCAGGCTCTTTGGGAGATTTTGCAACAACTAACCTATTCTCAATTGATAATCTGAAAGAAAAAATAAAGAAGAAGAACCAAGTGATAAGTCAGTTGCAAAATCAAATAAGGACTACAGAAAATAATGTCAGAGAATAAGTCAATAAAGGGATGGAATAGGTTAGAGATACTGATAAACAAGAAATCCAACTACTCAAGTGTAGTCTTGATGAGATGCATAAGAAGATGAAAGTGAGAGAAAGACATACTATCAAACAAGATGAGTTGGTAAAACAATTACAAGACAAGATCAGTTCCACGGAGAAAATGGTTGTGGATATAACATTGTTTCCATCTCAGGCATTGGAGGTCATAAAGAAAATGTAAATAACACAACAAAGCCTTTTTTCTAAGGAAGGAATCATAAAAAATCATTTTCGGAAGTAAACCAATCATTGGACAATATTGGTTTCAGAGAAGGAGAGGGTACTGTAGCCCAAACCACTTTTCAAGAATCAGTCATGTCATCTGTTAGAGAAGAAATATTTGTAACTCCCAGATTGACTATTGCATAGAAATTCAGAGGCGATATTATATTAAAGACATGGGAGGTCAATATAGTCGGGAGTAAAAAGACGAACAAAGAAATAAAAGAGGATTGTGAAGAGATTTTTCATTTTCTTAACAAAGAATCACTAGGCCTCGGAAAGGATGATTGTTCTGAAATACTAGGACATATCGATATTGTAAAGAGTCAACTTGACATCAAAGAAATATTAGAGGCAGCCCAGCCTAAAATTTCACAGCTAAAGGAGGTTGACATCGCTTAAATCGATAGATGGTTGGTAAAGCCAAATCTACAATTGCTATCAATGATTTCTGAAGATAAAATGATAGAAGATGGGTTGGCACAATTACAAAATAAGTTGTATCTTTTTGAGGCAAAAGACGTGACAAAACCTTCTAGACTATTAGTACAATTTTTAAGCAGGTGTGT
>JZKD02S1707504.1:235644-261712 GCA_000966675.3 Picea glauca
TGAATATTGGGCATGTGCCGTGCTTAATTTTGGACGTGGATTTATTCGTATGTGCATACATTTTTGGAAATTATTTTTAATTATATGCACTTTATTGGGATGATTTGGTCCAAAATTTATTTTTAAAGCAAGTGTACTCAAGGATAATCATAATCAAACGCCCAATATTTTAATAATCATAATCATACTAAAACACCTAATAGTATAATAATTATTTTTAATTATATGTATTTTATTGGGATGATTTGGTCCAAAAAATATTTTTAAAGCAAGTGTACTCTAGGATAATCATAATCAAATGCCCAATATTATAATAATCATAATCATACTCAAATGCAATAATCCTGATCATTTTCAATCAACTGTTCTCAAGGATAAGTTTGCTCAATGGCAATAAAAGTCGTTGAATGCCAATAAAAGTGGGATGTTACAGATATTTTCCATTTTATTATTACAATCAATTGTTGCGAAAAATATTTAACTATTACAAATGCCTAATCATGATATTCATAATGATCAATTAAACTGTTGTAAAATGATTAATTTATATGAACGATAATAAAACTATCATGATTAAAACCTTAAAACTGTTATATAAAAACAATCATAATATAAAGGGATGACCACCATAACAGATAACCTGATATAAATCCAGCCTCCATAATTATGATAAAAAAATATTCGTAAATTATGGAAACATTGCCACCTCTAACCACTAAATATCTAAAATCTTTGTGTTATTATTTAGGATCAATGTGTACTTATATTAAAATCTTTGTAATTATAAAAAGGATATTAAAATCTCAGTTTATCTAAACCCATGAATCTCAGAATTAGCAATAATTACCTCTGCCAAGTGTCAATAAAAAAATAGAAATTCACAAAACAAGGAAATATTTAACAATTATATTTGCGAATTATTAATATTTAAATTGCCCAAAGAAATATCAAAATTAGCGGATAAAAAAAAACAAAATAAAACTCAGAAATAAAAACAAAGGAAATTGCCACTGGCCAAATAAATTTTACAAGGGTAGGTACACCATATTTATAGTGTGCACAAGGTGAGTAATTTATTACGCAAAATTTATCGAGGGTGCGGGATGAGTTGGCTGACAAGAAAATGTGGCCTTCTTGAGGGAGATGTAGACACAAAAGGAAAGCAAAGGGCTTGGTCGTCACTCAGAAAACGTGGACAAAAGAAGAGGGAGTGTTCATGGGCATCAAAGGAACCCACAGAGGAGAAAATCATGCATGCGCAGGGGATCTGTAGACAATCATTGAGCAAGGGAAGGGTTAGGTGGTTGGAGTATGAAACAAGAAAAACATTCCTCTCTTCACACAATCCATTGCTAAGGTTCTGGCCACAAGTTAAAGAAATAAATCCAAAATAAAAATATAATACACAGACCCACGAGTTGAATCCCCGCTCACGCAATCCAACCAAATTATAAAAATGCAGGCCAGGGGTTTGGGTCTAGTGCTCGTTGTGGCCACGAAAAGACTTACACAAACTACCAGAAAATAAATTGATACACAACCAACATTGAACTGCAATACACAAAAGGATTATAAAAACGTAGGCAATAATCTAACCGGTGTAGCTATCACTACACCACAAGAATAAGAGAGAGCATGAATACAAACTGGAATGAATAATGGTTGTTGTGCTACCAGAATTGGACTACAGATAATTAAACAAGGGGCGCTCTGTGGGCAAATGAGACCATAAATTTTATATGGATGTAGTCTCTCTTGGGTGAATCATAAAGCCGTACATTAACAACAAACGTAGAGCGACGAACCCAAAATTGATACCATATAGATGTAAATCAACATGCATAGAACTAAATAAAATTCTGAAAGTTAGACGTCTGTACCTTGAGCGAAGGCAAAAGTTCCGCTTATGCTATCCTGCGGTCGCGCTCCGTCCAACATCTGCTTTCCAACGGCTGAGACCCCATCGGTACCTCCCAGCCAATACTAGGGGTACGTCTTTCTTAAAACCTAGTTGAGTTCACAATTTGAAGGTTTCAAGGACAAGATTCCCTACTATGTTAGAAATTTCTCTTTTTCTTAAGTTTCCTCTTTTGTGCTTCACTCAGATTTAGCAAGTTTAGATAAAAACAACAATTTATCCTTTTAATAATTTAATCCTCCATTAAAATTTTTACTTTAATAATAATTTTTTAAATTTTTATTTACCCCCTTCTTGTTAAATGTCTATTTAGTTTTTTTTTGGTTCACAGGTTCTACTTAGACCTAGGTTTTAAATTCACTACGATTAGCGATAGTTCTTAAGGGAATAAATTGTTATTAAACTTACTCAGAATATGACTAATTTTAAGTTCAACCGGTTCCTAAGGAGGCATAATTTTCTAGGTAATAGGTTTATTAACTTACCATAGTCTAAATCGTGATGTGTCCTTCAGGACGCTCTACATGCTCCAAGGGTTCCATTTGCATGCATTTTGTTTTTATTTGTAGGACATGCCCTTCAATATGCACTACGTTCTCCAAGGGTACCACTCTCCTCTTAACTAAATTTGGTAGATGTCAAACCCCTGGAGTCAACACTCCGTCGGGTGACCTTGTGGGAGACTAAGGGCCTCTAAGGAATAAGGACCCTGCATTATTGTACGCCCATTAGAATCATTGTGAGCGACTATCAGAGTCTTCCCTCACGACATTGTGGATCTCTCAAACTAGGTAATCGTTAACTTACAGTTTGATCCATGGTGAGAGTGCTTGTATGTTGCGGTAGGGTGGGTTCCACACCTCTCGCTCAATGTCTCTAGTTGTCGAGCGTGACCCCCTTACTCCAAATTTGAGTGTGGTCAGAAAGCTATCGTCAACCTGCATCCATCAACAAAATATGTTAGCGATAAAAATCAACATCATAATATCTAGTCATATGTCACATATGTAATATTAAAAATATTCAAACCATAACAGTCCAATCCATGATTCAATATGGAGTCCAAGGCGATCCCTTGATGCCATTGGCACCCTCAAAGGTCCAGGGTCATGAACACTCAGGAAAACCATTCAATAGCACATGTCGATATAAATATAAAAAGTTAACATTTCATCAAATCCTCAACATCTCATAATCATAATCAACAATCAATTATATAATGAACCAGATCACTTCCACGCAAGTATCCTCGAAGAATAAGTCCAATTAGCTATGTGCAAGAGCGAGATGTTACATACACCCCCTCTTGTTTTAAACTTCATCCCGAAGTTTCAAAGTATATAAGTGCCAAAATAAATATCTAATAATGTCTATATGTTTAGCTATCAAACAAAAATGGAAATTGTTGATGCATATCAAGTGCATCCTCCCAGGTCACCGAGTGTCGACTATAGTTGTCCAACTAGAACTTGAACTGATCTACTAATCGACATCGTAGCTATCAAATGTGATGGTCCAGAATGTCGATTGGCTCCATTGTGAGTGCACCCTCATTTGATACTTGCAAGGAACTCATGTCAATCACATGTGTAGGGTCACTAACATAATGTCTCAAAAAAGATACGTGAAAAACATTGTGCATACACCTCAAAGAATCTAGCATTTCTAGTCCATAGGCCATGAGCCTAGGAGAGAGTTTATCCCCATTTCCAACCTTGATCGAAATATTGTACGGTTTCACTCGTAAGAAAACTCGATCACCAACTGCGTAACTACGATCGACCTGATGCACATCGAAATAACTCTTCTATCGATCCTTTGTCTTATTGTTTTCATTTGATATTCCATATCTTGGATTGCTTCCGGTCCCACTAAGACCCTATCCTCAAGCCGATTCCAACTCAAAGGTGTCCATCATGGTCGCCTGTAAATAAACTCAAACGGCACCTGGTTCCTTAGTTGCACTAGAAAATATATTTATTAATTAATTGAATTCACCTATTTCCCTCACCTACCTAAAAACGTTCCTAAAATCAGTCCTCGGTGTCCCTTTATTCCCTTACGTTTCTTAAATGAATGACACCTTTCTTAAAATCTAGTTGAGTTCACAATTAGAAGGTTCCAAGGACAATATTTCCTACTATGTTAGAAATATCCCCTTTTCTTATGTTTTCCCATTTTTGCTTAGTTCATATTTAACAAGTTTAGATAAAAACAACAATTTATTCATTTAATAATTTAATCCTCCATTAAAATTTTTACTTTAATAATCAAAGTTTGAATTTTTCTTTACCACCTTCTTGTTACATGTATATTTAGGGTTTGTTTTGTTCAAAGGTTCTACTTAGACCTAGACTCTAAATTAACTAGGCTTGACGATAGTTCTTAAGGGAAAAACATGTTATTAAACTTACTCATAACATCATTCATTTTAAGGCCGACCAGGTCCTAAGGAGGCATAATTTTCTAGGTAATAGGTTTATTAACTTACCATAGTTGAAATAATGACATGCCCTTCAGGATGCACTGTGTGCTCCAAGGGTGTCACTTTCGTGCATTCCAGTTTTATTTGCACGACGTTCCCTTGAAGTTTTATTTGCACTAAGTGCTCGAAGGCTGCCACTCGCCTCTTGACTGAATTTGGTAAACGTCAAACCGATAGAGTCAATACTCCGTTAGTTAACATTGTGGGAGACTAAGGGCCTCTAATGAATAAGGACCCTGCCTTATTGTGTGCCCCTTAGAATCATCGCGAACGACTGTCACAGTCTACCCTCACGACATCGTGGATTTCTAAAAATAGGTAATTGTTAGGCTACAGTTCGATCCATGGTGGGAGTGCTATTATGTTGTGTCAGCGCTTCTTCCACACCTCTCCCTCAATTTTTCTGGTTATCGAGCGTGACCCCTTTACTCCAAATGTGAGTCTGATCAGAAAGTTATCGTTATCCTACATCCATCAATGAAACTTGTTAGCGATAGAAATAAACATCATAATATATAGTCCTAAGTCACATATGTAATATAAAAAACACACAAACCATAAGAGTCCACTCCCTGACTCGATCCAGAGTCCAAGGATATCCCTTGATGCTATCGATATCCTCAACCATCTAGGGTCATGCACACTCAAGAAAACTAGTCAGTAGCAGTCGTTGATATAAATATAGCAAGATAACATATCATCAGATCCTCAACATCTCATAATATTTGTTTAAACATATATATTTTTCTAAAACATTCGACTTAAAAAGTTTAATTTTGTTTAAAAAAAAGACAAATGCACACTTGGACACTACCGTCAATAAAGTCTTATGATTAATCCAATGGTCTAAAATACTTTCAAGTTGTGGAGCTTCCCATTCGTTAAAAAGATAAATCACTAAAGACAACTTTCAAAGTATCGGGTTTCGGGTTTTTACAATACTAACAATGAGATACATAAAGAAGCCGAAAGTTCTGATATGCAAAATTGTGAAACTAGCTTAAGTTAAATTGGTTTAGTTAAATAATTAAAATGATTAACGATAATTAATGTAATCGCAACTTCATGTTTCCGGAATCTTGCATCGAATCATAACTTAAACTCTCGACATACGAAGTCGTGGAATCATTAATTAATCACGATTATTTACAAAAGTTAAACCTGATTAAGATTAATTAATCAATCGCAATTTCACAATTCAGGGTTATAGCTTGAAAAAAAGTAGGATAGCCCGGGACTCGAAATCCCGAAATGGATTAAGGTTAAACATAATTAATTAGTCATATAAATTTGATTTATTAGCAAAATAAAACATTCTTATTTTACCATTGAGTTTATGTTGATCTGCATTACGGGTGATTTCAAATCAAATTTATACTTCTTTTATCACGAAAATTGATCATTAATGTTATGAAATGATCATCCCGAGGAGATGATTTCAAATAAGATATTTCTTTAATGCCCAAATCTTTTTATTAAAACAATTAATCATATTTTTAGTGAGGGTATATGCAGGTTGAGGAGTTTAAGGCAAGAAAGACTTTTTGATTTTCAATTACATTTACATTTTGGTAGAGCTTGCTTAGAAAAATGCTCATTCTCGTGTGTTTTTTGTGAAAAGTAATAGGTTTTTGAGAACTACTACCATGCCGCAATGAAAAACAGCTAAAGCAACTAGTGAGAGTTTAGGCCAGAGTTTAGAGGTTTTCTTCGACACTTCACCTAGAAGTATAAACAAAGTGAAAACCTAGACGAATATATTCAACATCCTAAAGTACGAACTTATAAACTTCCCTAATGGTTCAAGAGACAACGAAAAGGAAGACATATCTACCAAATACAAGACTATTGTTGAGTTGGATACGCATAAGGTAGCAATAAGGCCGAGTCTTTTACCCTACAATGAAATGATTCGATGGGCACTAGATCATGTGGATATCCCAACTAGAACTATATTTAATTCTCATAAGGTAGTTGTTGGGTCGTTTCGATCGAAACACATACATGTGATGTGTAAATTTTCCTCAACACGAAACTTCATTTACAATGTCAATTTTCTAGAGAATTTTAGCAAGGAGTGTGATCAATATGGAAAGACTCTTTTCGACTTGATCAAGGACTAGTGCTCACGCCCCGAAAAATTTGGAGCCGATTCTCACGGCATATACTCAATATCGTCGCTAGAACCACAGTTCATGTATATATCCATGATGATGTGCAGACTTTATGGAAAAGAGAACACAACCCATTTCTTTCTACCATGGGTACGCATTATACACACAATGGCGAAAGGGTATTCTTTTGACTGGGCCAAGATACTTTTGCGTAGTCTAACTAGTGAAATTACAGAATACCAGACACAGAAAGACAAGGGGCAATCAACTTCATTCTTGATGTCAACTTATATCATGGACGCTATTTGTTTCATGATGCCTTTCCCACTTATGGGATGGAGCTGGACTCCAGATAGTGTAGAACCAATTCATATTTATCAATCAAAACTATGGGAAGACAATGAGAAGGACTTCTTTTATGAAATTTGTAATTGGGTAGCGGTGTCGATGGACATTGCTATTTTTGGTCACTCGCCTCCTAGAATTTTAGACACAGTTGTGGCTAACCTGGATAAAGTCACAGATTGGTACATCGAGGAACACTTCTCTTATATCAAAGTTTTCGGTTTCTCAGTCTCCACATATGCTTTACCACAATTTTTACCAGACCGACTGGTGTGCCGCAACGTCGTACGAAAATATATACTCAGTGGGATTAGAAAAGAGATCGGAGAAGTGAAGAAAAAGGTATGGCCATATTTTCAATTACAGATTGTTGCATTTTCTTTATTGGATTTTGGCCACTCCAAAGTGGAGGTTGTAGCCTTAGAAGAAATAAATCTGGTTAACATTGAATTTAAGAAGCACAACCTGGAGAAGTTGATGGGTAACCATATGGCCAATTGCAATCTTAAAAAGTATGAACATGAAGAATCCCCTCAGGACGAAGTGTTCCGAGGGGTGATATCTTACCAAGAAGTTCTGGGTCGAGTTCGAGCTATATCACCTAATAAAATGATTGATTTTTACAACTTCCAAAAGAACCAAATAACTAGTCTTCCGAATGTATTACAAGGGGAAAACACAATGTCTCCAACTATGCAGCAAACAAAGACCCAAAATCCAAAAGCTCTAAGATGTAGAAAATAAGAAACCCCATAAAGATTAGATAAATCCGAGGTCTCGAATCAGAAAAAAGATATCTCGATGACAGAGGTATCTAATAACTAGGCCAAAGATAAACGAAATACATTAATAAGGCAAGGAGAATATAGGAAACTATCTTCACCAGATAAATCAACAATATATGGAACCAGAAAATAGTTATCCATGGAAATCGAGAACCCCATTCAGCTTGTCACGCCATTTCAATTAACCAGAGGAAACCCCAATGTAGAGGTAATACTCATAGGAGATCTCATTCCTATCCCTATGGAAGAGATACCTCCCTCTAATTTCGTTTTCAATAAGAAAAGGAAAGTTGTGGTTAACAAAGAAATGTACCAGAAAGAGGGTGCAACGGTAAAAAAGAACAGAGTACTATTGGATGGACAAAATTTGGAAGAAGAAGACTTTGTTTTAGAGGTATCATGCTTTTTGGGAGATTTTTCAACAACTAACCTATTCTCAGTTGATAATATGAAAGAAAAAATAAAGAAGGAGAACCAGGTGATAAGTCAGTTGCAAAATTAAATAAGGACTACAGAAAAGAATGTCAGAGAAGAAGTCAATAAAGGGCTGGAATAGGTTAGAGCTACTTATAAACAAGAAATCCAACTGCTCAAGTCAAGTCTTGATGATATGCATAAAAAGATGAAAGTGAGAGAAAGACATACTATCAAACAAGATGAGTTGGTAAAACAATTACAAGACAAGATCAGTTCCACGGAGAAAATGGTTGTGGATATAGCATTGTTTCAATCTCAAGAATTGGAAGTGCTAAAGAAAATGGAAATAACACAACAAATCCTTTTTTCTAAGGTAGGAATCATCCAAAATCATTTTCGGAAGTAAACCAATCATTGGACAATATTGGTTTCAGAGAAAGAGAGGGTACTGTAGCCCAGATCACTTTTCAAGAATCAGTAATGTTATCTGTTAAATAAGAAATATTTGTAACTCCCAGATTGACTATTGCATAGAAATTCAGAGGTGATATTATATTAAAGGCATGGGAGGCCAATATAGTCGGGAGTAAAAAGACGAACAAGGAAATAAAAGAGGATTTTGAAGAGATTTTTCATTTTCTTAACAAAGAATCACTAGGCCTCGGAAAGGATGATTGTTCTGAAATACTAGGACATATCGATATTGTAAAGAGTCAACTTGACATCAAAGAAATATTAGAGGCAGCCCAGGCTGAAATTTTGCAGCTAAAGGAGGTTGACATTGCTTAAATACATAGATGGTTGGTAAAGACAAATTTACAATTGCAATCAATGATTTATGAAGATAAAATGATAGAAGACGGGTTGGCACAATTACAAAATAAGTTGTATCTTTTTGAGGAAAAAGACGTGACAATTTTTAAGCAGGTGTGTCGAATGTCTTGAGTGAGGTAAAGGGAGTACCTCAAAGAATCAATGAAGTAACAGGTGCATATCTGTTTCTTCTAGTAAGAGAAAGAGATAGAGAGGAACAAAGTGAAATGGTTCAAGTTTTCATTTTGTAACTGTCATTACCTAGGAATAACAAGAATTCCAACCGCCTAGGGTGGAGAATATCTTGTATAAATATATTTTCAAAAGAATAAAGAAGGGTTGGATTTTTTCCATATGTAGTTGAGAAAGCTCTCCTCATTGAAGATTAATACAGATACAGATCAGAGATTCCACATTTCGTTCATTTGAGTTATGTGTTATTTTGTCTTTACATATTCCGATATCTTTTTATATATCTCTTTGATGAATTCCTGATCCCAATTTAGTACAACATCTACTGTGGTTACATTTCATTTACTAATTTAATAGTCCACAGTTTTTCCTCTGCTTTACTGTTAGTAAATACAAGACCTATGAGTTAATTGAATTGCTACATTTTATGCTTCATTTAAGGTTATATCATCTATTTTATTCTTTTGTAGAGAAGTAAGATTCTTCTATAATAAATCCTTTGATTTGTAGATAACAAATTTATGTTTTTCTCCATTACACCCAATGCTTTTAATTTTAACTCATATACGAAAGACGACCTCTGATCTGTTATGTTGTTAATTCATTTTTAAGAACTATTCTTACATAGAAGAAGTAGAAAACACAAACACTAAAACCTCCTTTATTTATGGATGCCTTGACATTATACTTTGAAGCATTAAGTATAAACTCAGGAACATCAATCATAATCAACAGTCAATTATACAATGAACCAGATCACTTGAATGCAAGTTTCCTCAAAGAATAAGTTCAATCAGGTGTGTGCAACAGAGGGATGTTACATACACGCCCTCTTGTTTTAAACTTCATCTCAAATTTTCACAGTATATAAGTGTCGAAATAAATATCTCATAATGTCTATATGTATATCTATTAAACAAAAATGGAAATTGTCGATGCATATCATGTGCGTCCTACTAGGTCATACATCGTGCGTCCTCCTAGGTGGACTATAGTTGTCCCACTGGACCTTGACCTAATATACTGTTATACATCGTAGCTGTCAAATGTGATGGTCTAGAATGCGGATTTTTATTAAATTTAATTAGTTAAACCTCCCCCATACACCATGTCACCCAATCCTTTAGTTGCACCAGAAAATCAATTTATTAATTAATTGAATTTGCCTATTTCCCTCCCCCATCTAATAGTGTTCCTAAAAACGCTCCTTGATGTCTCTTTATTCCCTTACGTTCCTTAAATGATTGATGTCTTTCTTAAAACCTATTTGAGTTCACAATTAGAAGGTTTCAAGGATAAGATTCCCTACTATGTTAGAAATTTCCCTTTTTCTTAAGTTTCCCCTTTTCTGCTTCATTCAGATTTAGCAAGTTTAGATAAAAACAACAATTTATCCTTTTAATAATTTAATCCTCCATTAAAATTTTTACTTTAATAATAATTTTTTTATTTTTTGTTTACCCCCTTCTTGTTAAATGTCTATTTAGATTTTTTTTGGTTCACAGGTTCTACTTAGACCTAGGTTTTAAATTCACTACGATTAGTGATAGTTCTTAAGGTAATAAATTGTTATTAAAATTATTGAGAACGTCACTCATTTTAAGTTCAACCAGTTCCTAAGGAGGCATAATTTTCTAGGTAATAGGTTTATTAAATTACCATAGTTGAAATTGTGATGTGCCCTTCAGGACGCTCTACATGCTCCAAGGGTTCCAGTTGCATGCATTTTATTTTTATTTGCACGAGATGCCCTTCAAGATGCACTACGTGTTCCAAGGGTACCACTCTCCTCTTAACTAAATTTGGTAGACGTCAAACCCCTAGAGTCAACACTCCGTCAGGTGAACTTGTGGGAGACTAAGGGCCTCTAAGGAAAAAGGACCCTGCCTTATTGTACGCCCCTTAGAATCATCGTGAGCGACTAGTACGCCCCTTAGAATAATCGTTAACCTACATTTCGATCCATGGAGAGAGTGCTTGTATGTTGCGGTAGGGCGGGTTCCACACCTCTTGCTCAATGTCTCTAGTTGTCGAGCGTGACCCCCTTACTCCAAATTTGAGTATGGTCAGAAAGCTATCGTCAGCCTGCATCCATCAACGAAATATGTCAGCGATAAAAATCAACATCATAATATCTAGTCATATGTCACATATGTAATATAAAAAACATTCAAACCATAACAGTCCACTCCATGATTCGATCCGGAGTCCAAGGAGATCCCTTGATGCCATTGGCACCCTCAAAGGTCCAGGGTCATGAACACTCAGGAAAACCATTCAATAGGACATGTCGATATAAATATAAAAAGTTAACATATCATCAAATACTCAACATCTCATAATCATAATCAACAGTCAATTATATAATGAACCGGATCACTTGCACGCAAGTATCCTTGAAGAATAAGTCCAATCAGCTGTGCACAAGAGAGAGATGTTACATACACCCCCTCTTCTTTTAAAATTCATGCCGAAGCTTCACAGTAAATAAGTGCCAAAATAAATATCTCATGATGTCTATATGTCTAGCTATCAAACAAAAATGGAAATTATTGATGCATATCAAGTGCATCCTCCCAGGTCACCGAGTGCGGACTATAGTTGTCCCACTGGAACCTGAACTGATCTCCTATTCGACATCGTAGCTGTCAAATGTGATGGTCTAGAGTGTGGATTGGCTCCATTGTGAGCGCACCCTCATTTGATACTTACAAGGAACTCATGTCAATCACATGTGTAGGGTCACTAACATAATGTCTCAAAACAGATACGTGAAAAACATCGTGCATAGACCTCAAAGAATCTAGCATGTCTAGTCAATAGGCCACGAGCCTAGGAGAGAGTTTATCCCCATTTCCAAAATTGATCGAAATATTGTGCGGTTTCACTCACAAGAAGCCTCGATCACCAACTGTGTAACTACGGTCGACCTCATGCACATCGAAATAACTCTTCTATCGATCCTTTGTCTTATTGTTTTCATTTGATATTCCATCTCTTGGATCGCTTCCGGTCCCGCCAAGACCCTATCCTCAAGCCAATTCCAGCTCAAAGGTGTCCAGCATGGTCGCCCGTAAAGAAACTCGAATGGCACTTGATCCCTTAGTTGCACTAGAAAATCAATTTATTAATTAATTGAATTCGCCTATTTCCCTCACCCACCTGAAAACGTTCCTAAAATCACTCCTCGGTGTTCCTTTATTCCCTTACGTTTCTTAAATGACTGACACCTTTCTTAAAAAATAGTTGAGTTCAAAATTAGAAGGTTCCAAGGACAATATTTCCTACTATGTTAGAAATTTCCCCTTTTCTTATGTTTTCCCTTTTTTTCTTAGTTCATATTTAACAAGTTTAGATAAAAACTACAATTTATTCATTTAATAATTCAATCCTCCATTAAAATTTTTACTTTAATAATTAGAGTTTGAATTCGTCTTTACCACCTTCTTGTTACATGTATATTTAGGGTTTTTTTGGTTCACAGGTTCTACTTAGACCTAGACTCTAAATTCACTAGGCTTGATGATAGTTCCTAAGGGAAAAACATGTTAATAAACTTACTCATAAAATCATTCATTTTAAGGCCGACCAGGTCCTAAGGAGGCATAATTTTAAGGCCGACATGCCCTTCAGGATGCACTGTGTGCTCCAAGGGTGCCACTTTCGTGCATTCTAGTTTTATTTGCGCGACGTTCCATTCAAGACGCACTAAGTGCTCCAAGGCTTCCACTCGCCTCTTGACTGAATTTGGTAAACGTCAAACCGCTAGAGTCAATACTCCATTAGGTGACATTGTGGGAGACTAAGGGCCTCTAAGGAATAAGGACCCTGCCTTATTGTGCGCCCCTTAGAATCATCGTGAACGACTCTCACAGTCTGCCCTCGCGACATCGTGGATTTCTAAAAATAGGTAATTATTAGGCTACAGTTCGATCCATGGTGGGAGTGCTATTATGTTGTGTCAGCGCTTCTTCCACACCTCTCTCTCAATTTTTCCGGTTGCCGAGCGTGACCCCTTTACTCCAACTGTGAGTCTGGTCAGAAAGTTATCGTCATCCTACATCGATCAATGAAACATGTCAGCAATAACAATAAACATCATAATATATAGTCCTAAGTCACATATGTCATATAAAAAACACCCAAACCATAAGAGTCCACTCCCTGACTCGATCCAGAGTCCAAGGATATCCCTTGATGCTATTGATATCCTCAAACATATAGGGCCATGCACACTCAAGAAAACTAGTCAGTAGCAGTTGTCGATATAAATATAGCAAGATAACATATCATCATATCGTCAACATCTCATAATATTTGTTGAAACATATATATTTTTCTAAAACATTGGACTTTAAAAGTTTAATTTTGTTTTAAAAAAAGACAAATGCACACTTTGACACTACCGTCAATAAAGTCTTCTGATTAATCCAATGGTCTAAAATACTTTCAAGTTGTGGAGTTGCCTATTCGTTAGAAAGATAAATTACTAAAGACAACTTTCAAAGTATCGGGTTTCGGGGTTTTACAATACTAACAATGAGATACATAAAGAAGCCGAAAGTTCTGATATGCAAAGTTGTGAAACTAGCTTAAGTTAAAATGGTTTAATTAAATAATTAAAATGATTAACGATAATTAATCTAATCACAACTTCACGTTTCGGGAATCTTGCATCGAAACATAACTTAAACTCTCGACATACGAAGTCGTGGAATCATTAATTAATCGCGATTATTTACAAAAGTTAAACCTGATTAAGATTAATTAATCAATCACAATTTAACGGTTCAGGGTTATAGCTTGAACAAAAGTAGGATAGCCCGGGACTCAAAATCCTGAAATGGATTAAGGTTAAACATAATTAATTAGTCATATAAATTTGATTTATTAGCAAAATAAAACATTCTTATTTTAGGCATTTAAAGCAAGAAAGACTTTTTCATTTTCAATTACATTTACATTTTCGTAGAGCTTGCTTAATAAAATACTCATTAGTGTCTGTTTTCTGTGAAAAGTAACAGGTTTTTGAGAACTTCTACCATGCCGCAACGAAAAGAAGCTAAAGCAACTAGTGAGAGTTTAGGCCAGAGTTCAGAGGTTTTCTTCAACACTTCACCTAGAAGTATAAACAAATTTAAAACCTGGACGAATGTATTCAACATCCTAAAGTATGAACTGGTAAACTTCCCTAATGGTTCAAGCGACAATGAAAAGGAAGACTTATCTACCAAATACAAGACTATTGTTGAGTCAGATACGCATAAGGTAGCAATAAGGCCGAGTCTTTTACCCTACAATGAAATGATTCGATGGCCACTCGATCATGTGGATATCCCAACTAGAACTATATTTAATTCTCAGAAGGTAGTTGTTGGGTCATTTCGATCGAAACATATACAGGTGATGTGTAAATTTTCCTCAACACCAAACTTCATCTACAATGTCAATTTTCTAGAGAATTTTAGCAAGGAGTGTGATCAATATGGAAAGAATCTTTTCGAATTGATCAAGGACTACTGCTCACGCCCCGAAAAATTTAGAGACGATTCTCACGGCATATACTCAATATCGTCGCTAGAACCACAATTCATGTATATAGCCATGATGATGTCCAGACTTTATGGAAAAGAGAACACAACCCATTTCTTTCTACCATGGGTACCCATTATACACACAATGGTGGAACGATATTCTTTTGACTGGGCCAAGATAATTTTGGGCAGTCTGAATAGTGAAATTACACAATACCAGACACAGAAAGAAAAGGGGAAATCAACTTCATTCTTGATGTCAACTTATATCATGGACGCTATTTGTTTCATGATGCCTTTCCCACTTAATGGATGGAGCTGGACTCCAGATAGTGTAGAACCAATTCATATTTATCATTCAAAACTATGGGAAGACAGAGAGAAGGATTTCTTTTATGAAATTTGTAATTGGGTAGCAATGTCGATGCACATTGCTATTTTTGGTCACTCACCTCCTAGAATTTTAGACATAGTTGTGGCTAACCTGGATAAAGTCACAGATTCGTACATCGAGGAACACTTCTCTTATATCAAAGTTTTCGGTTTCTCAGTCTCCCCATATGCTTTACCACAATTTTTACCAGACCGACTGGTGTGCTGCAACGTCGTACGAAAAGCTATACTCGGTGGGATTAGCAAAGAGATCAGAGCAGTGAAGAAAAAGGTATGGCCATATTTTCTATTACAGATTGGTGCATTTTCTTTATTGGATTTCGGCCACTCCAAAGTGGAGGTTGTAGCCTTAGAAGAAATAAATATGGTTAACATTGAATTTAAGAAGCGCGACCTACAAAAGTTTGTGGGTAACCATATGGCCAATTGCAATCTTAAAAAGTATGAACATGAAGAATCCCCTCCGGACGAAGTGTTCCTAGGGGTGAGATCTTACCAAGAAGTTCCGGGTCGAGTTCGAGCTCTATCACCTAATAAAATGATTGATTTTTACAACTTCCAAAAGAACCAAATAAGTAGTCTTTCGAATGTATTACAAGGGGAAAACCCAATGTCTCCAACTATGCAGCAAACAAAGACCCAAAATCCAGAAGCTCTAAGATCTAGAAAACAAGAAACCCCATAAAACTTAGATAAATCCGAGGTCTTGAATCAGAAAAAAGATATCCCGATGACAGAGGTATCTAATAACTAGGCCAAAGATAAACCAAATACATTAACAAAGCAAGGAGAAGATAGGACACTATCTTCACCAGATAAATCAACTATATATGGAACCAGAAAATAGTTATCCACGGAAATTGACAACCCCATTTAGGTTGTCACGCCATTTGAATTCACCAGAGGAAAACCCAATGCAGAGGTAATACTCATAAGAGATCTCATGCCTATCCCTATGGAAGAGATACCTCCCTCTAATTTTGTTTTCAATAGGAAAAGGAAAGTTGTGAAGAAAGAAATGTACCAGAAAGAGGGTGCAACGGTAAAAAAGAACAGAGTACTATTGGATGGAGAAAATTTGGAAGAAGAAGACTTTGTTTTAGAGGTATCATGCTTTTTGGGAGATTTTTCAACAACTAACCTATTCTCAGTTGATAATATGAAAGAAAAAATAAAGAAGAAGAACGAGGTGATAAGTTAGTTGCAAAATCAAATGAGGACTACAGAAAAGAATGCGAGAGAAGAAATCAAGAAAGGGATGGAATAGGTTAGAGATACTGATAAACAAGAAATCCAACTACTCGAGTCTAGTCTTGATGAGATGCATAAGAAGATGAAAGTGAGAGAAAGACATACTATCAAACAAGATGAGTTGGTAAAACAATTACAAGACAAGATCACTTCCACGGAGAAAATGGTTGTGGATATAGCATTGTTTCAATCTCAAGCATTGGAAGTGCTAAAGAAAATGGAAATAACACAACAAAGCCTTTTTTCTAAGGTAAGAATCATCCAAAACCATTTTCGGAAGTAAACCAATCATTGGACAATATTGGTTTCAGAGAAAGAGAGGCTATTGTAGCCCAGACCACTTTTCAAGAATCAGTGATGTCATCTGTTAGAGAAGAAACATTTGTAACTCCCAGATTGACTATTGCATAGAAATTCAGAGGTGATATTATATTAAAGACATGGGAGGCCAATATAGTCAGGAGTAAAAAGACGGACAAGGAAATAAAAGAAGATTGTGAAGATATTTTTCATTTTCTTAACAAAGAATCACTAGGCCTCGGAAAGGATGATTGTTCTTAAATTTCACAGCTAAAGGAGGTTGACATTGCTTAAATAGATAGATGGTTCGTCAAGCCAAATTTACAATTGCAATCAATGATTTATGAAGATAAAATGATACAAGACGGGTTGGCACAATTACAAAATAAGTTGTATCTTTTTGAGGCAAAAGACGTGACAAAACCTTCTAGAGTATTAGTACAATTTTTAAGCAGGTGTGTCGAATGTCTTGAGCGAGGTAAAGGGAGTACCTCAAAGAATCAATGAAGTAACAACTGCATATATGTTTCTTCTAGTAAGAGAAAGAGATAGAGAAGAACAAAGTGAAATGGTTCAAGTTTTCATTTTCTAACTGTCATTACCTAGGAATAACGAGAATTCCAACTGCCTAGGGTTGAGAATATCTTGTATAAATATATTTTCAAAAGACTAAAGAAGGCTCGGATTTTTTCCATATGTAGTTGAGAAAGCTCTCCGCATTGAAGATTAGTACAGATACAGATCAAAGATTCCACATTTCGTTCATTTGAGTTATGTGTTATTTTGTCTCTCCATATTCTGATATCTTTTTATATATCTCTTTGATGAATTCTTGATCACAATTTAGTACAATATCTACTGTGGTTACATTTCATTTACTAATTTAATAGTCCACAGTTTTTCCTCTGCTTTACTGTTAGTAAATACAAGACCTTTGAGCTAATTGAATTGCTACATTTTATGCTTCATTTAAGGTTATATCATCTATTTTATTGTTTTGTAGCGAAGTAAGATTCTTCTATAATAAATGCTTTGATTTGTAGATAACAACTTTATGTTTTTCTCTCATTACACCCAATGATTTTAATTTTAACTCAGATATGAAAGATGACCTCTGATCTGTTCTGTTGTTAATTCATTGTTAAGAACTCTTCTCACATAACAGAGGTAGAAAACAAAAACACTAAAACCTCATTTATTTATGGATGCCTTGACATTATACTTTGAAGAATTAAGTATAAACTCAGGAACATCAATCATAATCAACAGTCAATTATACAATGAAACGGATCACTTGAATGCAAGTTTCCTCAAAGAATAAGTCCAATCAGGTGTGGACAACAGAGGGATGTTACATACATGCCCTCTTGTTTTAAACTTCGTCTCAAAGTTTCACAGTATATAAGTGTCGAAAGAAATATCTCATAATGTCTATATGTATATCTATTAAACAAAAATGGAAACTGTCGATGCATATCATGTGCGTCCTCCTAGGTCATCGAGTGTGGACTATAGTTGTCCCACTTGACCTTGACCTGATCTACTGTTATACGTCGTAGTTGTCAAATGTGATGGTCTAGAATGTGGATTGGCTACTTAGTGAGTGTACCCTCCTCTGCTTTCCAACCGCTAAGATGTCATCGGTACCTCCAAGCCAATACTAAGGGTACTCTTCTTCCCTTTGAGCCCCACGATCCACAAAGGGGCCACACATACAATAGAATAGAATGCTAGCTCCCATCTTGCCTCGCAAGGTTGAGCTACGACTCATTATCCGAGTTGGGTATCCTAACTCTCACAAGAAAATGCAGTCAAGACAAAATTCTAGGAGAGTAACCTTATGCTTACTAGACATGATACATACTCCTCCTCCGCCATCTTTTTTATAGATTTTTCTTAGTGATTACTTTCCCAAAACCTCATTAAATTATTGTTATTAAATTTAATTAGTTAAACCTCCCCCATACACCATGTCACCCAATCCTTTAGTTGCACCAGAAAATCAATTTATTAATTAATTGAATTTGCCTATTTCCCTCCCCCACCTAAAAGTGTTCCTAAAAATGCTCCTTGATGTCCCTTTATTCCCTTACGTTCCTTAAATGATTGACGTCTTTCTTAAAACCTGGTTGAGTTTACAATTAGAAGGTTTCAAGGACAAGATTCATTACTATGTTAGAAATTTCCCTTTTTCTTAAGTTTCCCCTTTTCTGCTTCGTTCAGATTTAGCAAGTTTAGAGAAAAACAACAATTTATCCTTTTAATAATTTAATCCTCCATTAAAATTTTTACTTTAATAATAAATTTTTCAATTTTTATTTACCCCCTTCTTCTTAAATGTCTATTTAGTTTTTTTTTGGTTCACAGGTTCTACTTAGACATAGGTTTTAAATTCACTATGATTAGCGACAGTTCTTAAGGGAATAAATTGTTTTTAAACTTACTCAGAACATCATTCATTTTAAGTTCAACCAGTTCCTAAGGAGGCATAATTTTCTAGGTAATAGGTTTATTAACTTACCATAGTTGAAATCGAGATGTGCCATTCAGGACGCTCTGCATGCTCCAAGGGTTCCAGTTGCATGCATTTTGTTTTTATTTGCACAACATGCCCTTCAAGATGCACTATGTGCTCCAAGGGTACCACTCTTCTCAACTAAATTTGGTAGATGTCAAACCCCTGGAGTCAACAGTCCGTGAGGTGACCTTGTGGGAGACTAAGGGCCTCTAAGGAATAAGAACCTTGCCTTATTGTACGGCCCTTAGAATCATCGTGAGCGACATTGTGGATCTCTCAAACTAGGTAATCGTTAACCTACAGTTTGAGCCATGGAGAGAGTGCTTGTATGCTGCGGTAGGGCGGGTTCCACACCTCTCCCTCAATGTCTCTAGTTGTTGAGTGTGACCCCCTTACTCCAAGTGTGAGTATGGTCGGAAATCTATCGTTAGCCTGCATCCATCAACGAAATATGTCAGCGATAAAAATCAACATCATAATATCTAGTCATATGTCACATATGTAATATAAAAAACATTCAAACCATAACAATCAACTCCATGATTCGACCCGGAGTCCAAGGAGATCCCTTGGTGCCATTGGCACTCTCAAAGGTCTAGGGTCATGAACACTCAGGCAAACCAGTCAATAGCACCTCTCCATATAAATATAAAAAGTTAACATATCCTCAAATCCTCAACATCTCATAATCATAATCAACAGTCAATTATATAATGAACCAGATCCCTTGCACGCAAGTATCCTTGAAGAATAAGTCCAATCAATTGTGTGTAAGAGCGAGATGTTACATACACCCCCTCTTGTTTTAAACTTCATCCCAAAGTTTCACAGTATATAAGTGCCAAAATAAATATCTCATGATGTCTATATGTCTAGCTATCAAACAAAAATGGAAATTGCTGATGCATATCAAGTGCGTCTTCACAGGTCACCGAGTGCGGACTATAGTTGTCCCACTGGAACTTGACCTGATCTACTATTCGACATCGTAGTTGTCAAATGTGATGGTCTAGAATGTGGATTGGCTCCATTGTGAGAAAACTCTCGTTTGATACTTGCAAGGAACTCATGTCAATCACATGTGTAGGGTCACTAACATAATGTATCAAAACAGATACGTGAAAAACATTGTGCATACACCTCAAAGAATCTAGGAGGTCTATTTGATGGGCGACGATCCGAGGAGAGAATTTATCCCCATTTCAAAACTTGATCGAAATATTGTGTGGTTTCACTCGCAAGAAGACTCGATTACCAACTACGTAACTACGATCGACCTGATGCACATCGAAATAACTTTTTTATCGATTCTTTGTCTTATTGTTTTCATTTGATATTCCATCTCTTGGATCGATTCCGGTCCCACCAAGACCCTATCCTGAAGCCAATTCCAACTCAAAGGTGTCCAGCATGGTCGCTCGTAAAGAAACTCGAATGGCACCTGATCCCTTAGTTTCACTAGAAAATCAATTTATTAATTAATTGAATTCGCCTATTTCCCTCACCCACCTAAAAACGTTCCTAAAATCACTCCTCAGTGTCCCTTTATTCCCTTACGTTTCTTAAATTATTGACGCCTTTCTTAAAACCTAGTTGAGCTCACAATTAGAAGGTTCCAAGGACAATATTTCCTACTATGTTAGAAATTTCCCCTTTTCTTATGTTTTCCCTTTTTTGCTTAGTTCATATTTAAGAAGTTTAGATAAAAACTACAATTTATTCATTTAATAATTTAATACGCCATTAAAATTTTTACTTTAATAATCAAAGTTTGAATTTTTCTTTACCACCTTCTTGTTACATGTATATTTAGGGTTTTTTTGGTTCACGGGTTCTACTTAGACCTAGACTCTAAATTCACTAGTCTTGACGATAGTTCTTAAGGGAAAAACATGTTATTAAACTTACTCATACCATCATTCATTTTAAGGCCGACCAGGTCCTAAGCAGGCATAATTTTATAGGTAATAAGTTTATTAACTTACCATAGTTAAAATCATGACATGCCCTTCAGGATGCACTGTGTGCTCCAAGGGTGCCACTTTCCTTCCTTCCAGTTTTATTTGTGCGACATTCCCTTCAAGACGCACGAAGTGCTCCAAGGCTACCACTCACCTCTTGACTGAATTTGGTAAACGTCAAGCTCCTGGAATCAATACTTCGTTAGGTGACATTGTGGGAGACTAAGGGCCTCTAAGGAATAAGGACCCTGCCTTATTGTGCACCCCTTAGAATCATCGCGAACAATTGTCACAGTATACCCTCACGACATCGTGGATTTCTAAAAACAGGTGATTGTTAGGCTATAGTTCGATCCATGGCGGGAGTGTTATTATGTTGTGTTAGCGCTTCTTCCACACCTCTCCCTCAATTTTTCTGGTTGTCGAGCGTGACCCCTTTACTCCAAATGTGAGTCTAGTTAGAAAGTTATCGCCATCCTACATCCATCAACGAAACATGTCAGCGATAAAAATAAACATCAAAATATATAGTCCTAAGTCACATATGTAATATAAAAAACACCCAAACCATAAGAGTCCACTCCCTGACTCCATACAGAGTCCAAGGATATCCGTTGATGGTATCGATATCCTCAAACATCTAGGGTCATGCACACTCAAGAAAACTAGTCAATAACAATTGTCGATATAAATATAACAAGATAACATGTCATCAGATCCTCAACATCTCATAATATTTGTTGAAAAATATATATTTTTCTAAAACATTAGACTTAAAAAGTTTAATTTTGTTTAAAAAAAAGACAAATGCACATTTGGACACTACCGTCAATAAAGTCTTCTGATTAATCCAATGGTCTAAAATATTTTCAAGTTGTGGAGCTGCCCATTCGTTAAAAGGATAAATCACTATAGACAACTTTTGACATATCTGGTTTCGGTGTTTTACAATACTAACAATGAGATACATAAAATAGTCGAAAGTTCCGATATGCAAAGTTGTGAAACTAGCTTAAGTTAAATTGGTTTAATTAAATAATTAAAATGATTATTGATAATTAATCTGATCGCAACTTCACGTTTCGAGAATCTTTCATCGAATCATAACTTAAACTCTCGACATGCGAAGTCGTGAAATCATTAATTAATCATGATTATTTAAAAAAGTTAAACCTGATTAAGATTAATTAATCAATCGCAATTTCACAGTTCAGGGTTATAGCTTGAACAAAAGTAGGATAGCCCAAGACTCGAAATCCTGAAATGGATTAAGGTTAAACATAATTAATTAGTCATATAAATTCGAATTATTAGAAAAATAAAACATTCTTATTTTACCATTGAGTTTATGTTGATCTGCATTACAGGTGATTTCAAATCAAATTTATCCTTTTCTTATCATGAAAATTGATCATTAATGTTATTAAATGATCATCCTGAGGAGATGATTTCAAATAAGATATTGCTTTAATTCCCAAATATTTTTATTAAAACAATTAAACGTATTTTCAGTGAGGGTATATGCAGGTCGAGGAGTTTAAGGAAAGAAAGACTTTTTCATTTTCAATTACATTTACATTTTGGTAGAGCTTGCTTAGAAAAATACTCATTCCTGTGTGTTTTCTGTGAAAAGTAATAGGTTTTTGAGAACTACTACCATGCCGCAACGAAAAGCAGCTAAAGCAACTAGTGAGAGTTTAGGCCAGAGTTCGGAGGTTTTCTTCGACACTTCACCTAGAAGTTTAATCAAAGTGAAAACCTGGATGAATGTATTCAACATCCTAAAGTACGAACTGGAAAACTTCCCTAATGGTTCAAGTGACAACAAAAAGGAATACTTATCTACCAAATACAAGACTATTGTTGAGTCGTATATGCATAAGGTAGCAATAAGGTCGAGTCTTTTACCCTACAATGAAATGATTCGATGGGAACTGGATCATGTGGATATCCCAACTAGAACTATATTTAATTCGCAGAAGGTAGTTGTTGGGTCATTTCAACCGAAACACATACAGGTGATGTATAAATTGTCTTCAACTCCAAACTTCATTTACAATGTCAATTTTCTAGAGAATTTTAGCAAGGAGTGTGATCAATATGGAAAGAATCTTTTCGACTTGATCAAGGACTTGTGCTCACACCCTGAAAAATTTAGAGTCGATTCTCACGGCATATACTCAATATCGTCGCTAGAAACACAGTTCATGTATATAGCCATGATGATATGAAGACTTTATGGAAAAGAGAACACAACCCATTTCTTTCTACCATGGGTACCCATTATACACACAATGGCGGAAGGGTATTCTTTTGACTGGGCCAACATACTTTTGGGCAGTCTGACTAGTGAAATTACAGAATACTAGACACAGAAAGACAAGGGGCAATCAACTTCATTCTTGATGTCAACTTATATCATGGATGCTATTTGTTTCATGATGCATTTCCCACTTATGGGATGGAGCTGGACTCCAGATATTGTAGAACCAATTCATATTTATCATTCAAAACTATGGGAAGAGAAGGAGAAGGATTTCCTTTATGAAATCTGTAATTGGGTAGCGGTGTCGATGCACATTGCTATTTTTGGTCACTCACCTCCTAGAATTTTAGACACAGTTGTGGCTAACCTAGATAAAGTCACAGATTGGTACATCGAGGAACACTTCTCTTATATCAAAGTTTTATGTGTCTTAGTGCACCCATATTCTTTACCACAATTTTTAACAGACCGACTGGTGAGCCGCAACGTTGTATGGAAAAATATACTCGGTGGGATTAGCAAAGAGATTAGAGTAGTAAACAAAAAGGTATGGCCATATTTTCAATTACAGATTGGTGCATTTTCTTTATTGGATTTCGGCCACTCCAAAGTGGAGGCCGCAGCCTTAGAAGAAATAAATCTAGTTAACATTGAATTTAGGAAGCACGACCTGTAGAAGTTCGTGGGTAACCATATGGCCAATTGCAATCTTAAAAAGTATGAACATGAAGAATCCCCTTAGGACGAAGTGTTCCGAGGGGTGAGATCTTACCAAGAAGTTCTGGGTCGAGTTCGAGCTCTATCACCTGATAAAATGATTGATTTTTACAACTTCCAAAAACACCAAATAAGTAGTCTTCCAAAAGTATTACAAGGGGAAAACCCAATGTCTCCAACTATGCAGCAAACAAAGACCCAAAATCCAGAAGCTCTAAGCTCTATAAAACAAGAAAGCCCATAAAACTTAGATAAATCCGAGGTCTCGACTCAGAAAAAAGATATCGCGATGACAGAGGTATTTAATAACTAGGCCAAAGACAAACCAAATACATTAATAAATCAAGGAGAAGATATGACACTATCTTCACTAGATAAATCAACTATATATGGAACCAAAAAATAGTTATCCACGGAAATCGACAACCCCATTCAGGTTGTCACGCCATTTCAATTCACCACAGGAAACCCCAATGCAGAGGTAATACTCATAGGAGATCTCATGCATATCCCTATTGAAGAGATACCTCCCTCTAATTTTGTTTTCAGTAAGAAAAGGAAAGTTGTGGTGAAGAAAGAAATGCACCAGAAAGAGGGTGCAACGGTAAAAGAGAACAGAGTACTATTGGATGGACAAAATTTGGACGAAGAAGACTTTGTTGTAGAGGTAGCAGGCTCTTTGGGATATTTTGCAACAACTAACCTATTCTCAGTTGATAATATGAAAGAAAAAATAAAGAAGGAGAACTAGGTGATAAGTCAGTTGCAAAATTAAATAAGGACTACAGAAAAGAATGTCAGAGAAGAAGTCAATAAAGGGCTGGAATAGGTTAGAGCTACTTATAAACAAGAAATCCAACTGCTCAAGTCTAGTCTTGATGAGATGCATAAGAAGATGCAAGTGAGAGAAAGACAGACTATCAAACAAGATGAGTTGGTAAAACAATTACAAGACAAGGTCAGTTCCACAGAGAAAATGGTTGTGGATATAGAATTGTTTCATTCTCAAGCATTGGAAGTGCTAAGGAAAATGGAAATAACACAACAAAGCCTTTTTTCTAAGGTAGGAATCATCCAAAATCATTTTTGGAAGTAAACCAATCATTGGACAATATTGGTTTCAGAGAAAGAGAGGTGATATTATATTGAAGACATGGGAGGCCAATATATTCGGGAGAAAAAAGACGAACAAGGAAATAAAAGAGAATTGTGAAGAGATTTTTTATTTTCTTAACAAAGAATCACTAGGCCTCGGAAAGGATGATTGTTCTGAAATACTAGGATATATCGATATTGTAAAGAGTCAAATTGACATCAAAGAAATATTAGAGGCAGCCCAGGCTGAAACTTCACAGCTAAAGGAGGTTGACATCGCTTAAATAGATAGATCGTTGGTAAAGCTAAATTTACAATTGCAATCAATGATTTATGAAGATAAAATGATAGAAGACGAGTTGGCACAATTACAAAATAAGTTGTATCTTTTTGAGGCAAAAGACGTGACAAAACCTTCTAGACTATTAGTACAATTTTTAAGCAGGTGTGTCGAATGTCTTGAGCGAGGTAAAGGGAGTACCTCAAAGAATCAATGACGTAACAGGTGCATATCTGTTTCTTCTAGTAAGAGAAAGAGATAGAGAAGAACAAAGTGAAATGGTTCAATTTTTCATTTTGTAACTATCATTACCTAGGAATAACGAGAATTCCAACCGCCTAGGGTTGAGAATATCTTGTATAAATATATTTTCAAAAGACTAAAGAAGGGTTGGATTTTTCCCATCTGTAGTTGAGAAAGCTCTCCTCATTGAAGATTAATACAAGTACAAATCAGAGATTCCACATTTTGTTCATTTGAGTTATGTGTTATTTTGTCTTTCCATATTCCGATATCTTTTTATATATCTCTTTGATGAATTCTTCATCAAAATTTAGTACAACATCTACTGTGGTTACATTTCATTTACTAATTTAATAGTGCACAATTTTTCCTCTGCTTTACTGTTAGTAAATACAAGACCTGTGAGTTAATTGAATTGCTACATTTTATGCTTCATTTAAG
>JZKD02S1707504.1:279198-297913 GCA_000966675.3 Picea glauca
TTAAAAAAAAGACAAATGCACATTTGGACACTACCGTCAATAAAGTCTTCTGATTAATCCAATGGTCTAAAATATTTTCAAGTTGTGGAGCTGCCCATTCGTTAAAAGGATAAATAACTATAGACAACTTTTGAAGTATCGGGCTTTGGGGTTTTACAATACTAAAAATGAGATACATAAAGAAGTCGAAAGTTTTGATATGCAAAGTTGTGAAACTAGCTGAAGTTAAATTGGTTTAATTAAATAATTAAAATGATTAATCATGATTAATCTGATCGCAACTTCATGTTTCGGGAATCTTTCATCGAATCATAACTTAAAATCTCGACATGCAAAGTCGTGAAATCATCAATTAATCGCGATTATTTAAAAAAGTTAAACCTGATTAAGATTAATTAATCAATCGCAATTTCACGGTTCAGGGTTATAGCTTGAACAAAAGTAGGATAGCCCGAGACTCGAAATCCCGAAATGGATTAAGGTTAAACATAATTAATTAGTCATATAAATTCGATTTATTAACAAAATAAAACATTCTTATTTTACTATTGAGTTTATGTTGATCTGCATTACGGGTGATTTCAAATCAAATTTATACTTCTTTTATCACGAAAATTGATCATTAATGTTATTAAATGATCATCCTGAGGAGATGATTTCAAATAAGATATTGCTTTAATGCCCAAATATTTTTATTAAAACAATTAAACGTATTTTCAGTGAGGGTATATGCAGGTCGAGGCGTTTAAGGCAACAAAGACTTTTTCATTTTCAATTACATTTACATTTTGGTAGAGCTTGCTTAGAAAAATAATCATTCTTGTGTTTTTTCTGTGAAAAGTAACAAGTTTTGGAGAACTACTACCATGTGGCAACGAAAAGAAGCTAAGGCAACTAGTGAGAGTTTAGGCCAGATTTCAGAGGTTTTCTTCGACACTTCACCTAGAAGTATAAACAAAGTCTAAACCTGGACGAATGTATTCAACATCCTAAAGTACGAACTTGTAAACTTCCCTAATGGTTCAAGCGACAATGAAAAGGAAGACTTATCTACCAAATACAAGACTATTGTTGAGTCGGATATGCATAAGGTAGAAATAAGGCCGATTCTTTTACCATACAATGAAATGATTCGATGGGCACTGGATCATGTGGATAGCCCAACTAGAACTATATTTAATTCTCAGAAGGTAGTTGTTGGGTCATTTCGACCAAAACACATACAGGTGATGTATAAATTGTCTTCAACACCAAACTTCATTTAAAATGTCAATTTTCTATAGAATTTTAGCAATAAGTGTGATCAATATGGAAATAATCTTTTCAACTTGATCAAGGACTAGTGCTCACGCCCCAAAAAATTTAGAGCCGATTCTCACGGCATATACTCAATATCGTCGCTAGAACCAAAGTTCATGTATATAGCCATGATGATGTGCAGACTTTATGGAAAAGAGAACACAACCCATTTCTTTGTACCATGGGTACCCATTATACACACAATGGCGGAAGGGTATTCTTTTGATTGGGCCAAGATACTTTTGGGCAGTCTGACTAGTGAAATTACAGAATACCAGACACAGAAAGACAAGGGGCAATCAACTTCGTTCTTGATGTCAACGTATATCATGGATGATAGTTGCTTCATGATGCCTTTCCCACTTATGGGATGGAGCTGGACTCCAGATAGTGTAGAACCAATTCATATTTGTCATTCAAAACTATGGGAAGAGAAGGAGAAGGATTTCTTTTATGAAATCTGTAATTGGGTAGCGGTGTCGATGCACATTCCTATTTTTGGTCACTCACCTCCTAGAATTTTAGACACAGTTGTGGCTAACCTGGATAAGGTCACATATTGGTACATCGAGGAACACTTCTCTTATATCAAAGTTTTCGGTTGCTCGGTTCCCCCATATGATTTAACACAATTTTTACCAGACCGACTCGTGTGTCGCAACGTCATACGACAAACTATACTCGGTGGGATTAGCAAAGAGATCAGAGCATTGAAGAAAAAGGTATGGCCATATTTTCAATTACAGATTGGTGCATTTTCTTTATTGGATTTCGTCCACTCCAAAGTGGAGGCTGTAGCCTTAGAAGAAATAAATCTGGTTAACATTGAATTTAAGAAGCATGACCTACAGAAGTTCATGGGTAACCATATGGCAAATTGCAATATTAAAAAGTATGAACATGAAGAAAACCCTCAGGACGAATTGTTTCGAGGGGTGAGATCTTACCAAGAAGTTCTGGGTCGAGTTCGATCTCTATCACCTAATAAAATGATTGATTTTTACAACTTCCAAAAGAACCAAATAAGTAGTCTTCCAAAATTATTACAAGGGGAAAACCCAATGTCTCTAACTATGCAGCAAACAAAGACCCAAAATCCAGAAGCTGTAAGCTCTAGAAAACAAGAAACCCCATAAAACTTAGATAAATCCAAGGTCTCGACTCAGAAAAAATATATCCCAATGATAGAGGTATCTAATAACTAGGCCAAAGATAGACCAAATACATTAGTAAAGCAAGGAGAAGATAGGACACTATCTTCACCAGATAAATCGACTATATATGGAACTAGAAAATAGTTATCCATGGAAATGGACAACCCCATTCAGGATGTCACACCATTGCAATTCACCAGAGGAAACCCCAATGCAGAGGTAATACTCATAGGAGATCTCATGCCTATACCTATTGCAGAGATACCTCCCTCTGATTTAGTTTTCAGTAAGAAAAAATAAAGAAGAAGAACCAGGTGATAAGTCAGTTGCAAAACCAAATAAGGACTACAGAAAGGAATGTCAGAGAAGAAGTCAATAAAGGGATGGAATAGGTTAGATCTACTGATAAACAAGAAATCCAACTGCTCAAGTCTAGTCTTGATGAGATGCATAACAAGATGCAAGTTAGAGAAAGACATACCATCAAACAAGATGAGTTGGTAAAACAATTACAAGACAAGGTCAGTTCCACGGAGAAAATGGTTGTGGATATAGCATTGTTTCAATCTCAAGCATTGGAAGTGCTAAAGAAAATGGAAATAACACAACAAAGCCTTTTTTCTAAGGTAGGAATCATCCAAAATCATTTTCAGAAGTAAACCAATCATTGCACAATATTGGTTTCAGAGAAAGAGAGTCCACCGTAGCCCAGACCACTTTTCAAGAATCGGTCATGTCATCTGTTAGAAAAGAAATATTTGTAGCTCCCAGATTGACTATTTCATAGAAATTTAGAGGTGATATTATATTAAAGGCATGGGAGGCCAATATAGTCGGGAGTAAAAATACGAACAAGGAAATAAAAGAGGATTGTGAAGATATTTTTCATTTTCTTAATAAAGAATCACTATGCATTAGAAAGGATGATTGCTCTGAAATACTAGGACATATCGATATTGTAAAGAGTCAAGTTGACATCAAAGAAATATTAGAGGCAGCCCAGGCTGAAATTTCACATCCAAAGGAGGTTGACATCACTTAAATAGATAGATGGTTGGTAAAGCCAAATTTACAATTGCAATTAATGATTTCTTAAGATAAAATGATAGAAGACGGGTTGGCACAATTACAAAACAAGTTGTATCTTTTTGAGGAAAAAGACGTGACAAAACCTTCTAGAATATTAGTACAATTTTTAAGCAGGTGTGTCGAATGTCTTGAGCGAGGTAAAGGGAGTACCTCAAAGAATCAATGAAGTAACAGGTGCATATCTGTTTCTTCTAGTAAGAGAAAGAGATAGAGAAGAACAAAGTGAAACGGTTCAATTTTTCATTTTGTAACTGTCATTACCTAGGATAAACGAGAATTCCAACTTCCTAGGGTTGAGAATATATTGTATAAATATATTTTCAAAAGACTAAAGAAGGGTTGGATTTTTTCCATATGTAGTTGAGAAAGCTCTCCTCATTGAAGATTAATATAGATACAGATCAGAGATTCCACATTTCGTTTATTTGAGTTATGTGTTATTTTGTCTTTCCATATTACGATATCTTTTTATATATATCTTTGATGAATTCTTGATCACAATTTAGTACAACATCTATTGTGGTTACATTTCATTTACTAATTTAACAGTGCATGGTTTTTCCTCTGCTTTACTGTTAGTAAATACAAGACCTGTGAGTTAATTGAATTGCTACATTTTATGCTTCATTTAAGTTTATATCATCTATTTTATTCTTTTGTAGAGAAGTAAGATTCTTCTATAATAAATGCCTTGATTTGTCTAACAACTTTATGTTTTTCTCTCATTACACGCAATGCTTTTAATTTTAACTCAGATATGAAAGATGACCTCTGATCTGTTATGTTGTTAATTCATTTTTAAGAACTCTTCTGACACTACAGAGGTAGAAAACACAAACACTAAAACCTCCTTTATTTATGGATGCCTTGACATTATACTTTGAAGAATTAAGTATAAACTTAGGAACATCAATCATAATCAACAGTCAATTATACAATGAACTGGATCACTTGAATGCAAGTTTCCTCAAAAACTAAGTCCAATTAGGTGTGCGCAAGAGCGAAATGTTACATACACACCCTCTTGTTTTAAACTTCGCCTCAAAGTTTCAGAGTATATAAGTGTCGAAAGAAATATCTCATAATGTCTAGATGTATAGCTATTAAACAAAAATGGAAACTGTCGATGCATATCATGTGCATCCTCCTAGGTCATCGAGTGTGGAGTATAGTTGTCCCACTAGACCTTGACCTGATCTACTGTTATACGTCTTAGCTGTCAAATGTGATGGTCTAGAATGCATATTGGCTCCTTAGTGAGCGCACCCTCATCTAATACGTTCAAGGAATGCATGTCAATCACATGTGTAGGGTCACTAACATAATGTCTTAAAACGGATACGTGAAAAAACTCGTGCATACGCCTCAAAGAATCAGGAAATTCTAGTTGATCGACCATGGGCCCCTTCCTTTCCACAATATCGAAAGGTCCCATGAACCTCAGAGAGAGTTTATCCCCCTTTCCAAACTTTATCGAACTCTTGTGTGGTTTCACCCACACGAAGACTCGATCACCCACTGCGTAACTACGGTCGACACGAAGTGCATCAACATAACTCTTCTGTTGATCCTATGATTCCTTGATCCTTTTTCTTATTTTTTGCATTTGATATTCCATCTCTTGGATCGCTTCGGGTCCCACCAGGAACTTATCATCGAGATGATCCCAACTCAAAGACATCTGACATGGTCGCCCGTAAAGAAATGAGAATGGTGCCATCTTAATGGTGCTTTAATAACTATTGTTATATGCAAATTCTACCAGTGTAAATAATTCCTCCCAATGATTCTGTTGGTCCATCACCTACATACGTAACATATCCTCTAGGATTTTGTTCATTATTTCGGTCTTCTCGTCTTTCTCTGGGGGATACACAATACTAAAGATAATCTAGGTTCCCAATGCCTCTTGGAAAATAGTCCAAAATCATCCCGTAAACACATATCCTCGATCAGACATAATCTTATTAGGCACGCCATGCAACCTCATAGTCTTGTTGATGAAAACTCTTGCTATGTCAGGTGCCCGATACGTCATATGCATAGGAATAACATCAGAACTCTTCATCAGAGTGTTGACTACCACAAAAATCGAGTCGTTTCTCCTTTCCTTCAATGGAAATCCAACAATGAAATCCATTGAAATTAACTCCCTTGACATCTTTCCACATAGTTGACTATGCTAAGCTTCATTCCTTTCCACAGGAATAAAGGTTTAAGGTTTTCTGTCATCTTCGTGACTCTCGAATGAGCCATGTACACTGCTCTATGAGCCTCGTTTAAGATCAAACTCCTCAACTCGTCATTGGGCGGTGCATAGATCATATTTTTAAATATCAATAATCCTTCGTTGTGCACGTTAAATCCCTCAAATTTTGGTACCATCATTTTTTTTTGTCCGATAAAATCCTGCACATCTTTGTACCAGTCGTCGTCGTGTTGCAAATTTTGAATATTTTCACATAGATTCTTCTGAAGAGGCATCACTAAAAATATGCGTGGTCTCCAACTCAACGCATCAACCACTCCGTTCACTGTTCATTTTATGTAATTAGTCTCAAAATCATACTCGCTAAGCAACTCCGACCAATGCCTTTTTTGCACGTTCAGGTCACTTTGCATAAAAATGTGTTGCAAACCACAATGGTTTGTTTTTAGTTTGAATTTTCATCCGATCAGGTAGTGTCTCCAAACTCTCAAGGCATATACAATGGATAATAACTCCAAATCATGTGTTGCATAGTTCTCCTCATGCCTTCTCAAATTTCTCAATATGTAAGTGATCACATGACTGTTTTTCATCAAGAATTCATCTACTCCTTCCTAGGATGTGTCAATGCATACCACGAAGTCCTCATCCATGTCAGGGACCTTTAGTATCGACGTTGTTGTCCATAGCTCCTTGATCCTCTAAAATGCTTCCGCACATTTCGCGGTCCAAACAAACTTCTTATTCTTCTTCTGCAATTCCATAATCAGATTTGCTATCTTCTAAAAAACCACGACGAACCATCGATAATATCTCACTAATCCCATGAAGCTATGCCCTTATAGGACATTTATCGGCATATTCCATTCCATAATATCCTCGATATTTTTCGGATCCACAACAATACCTTCGTTGAAGATGACATGCCCTAAGTAATGAATATTCTATTGATAAAACGAGCATTTCAATAGCTTCCCA
This sequence comes from Picea glauca, assembly GCA_000966675.3. Taxonomy (NCBI): domain Eukaryota; kingdom Viridiplantae; phylum Streptophyta; class Pinopsida; order Pinales; family Pinaceae; genus Picea; species Picea glauca. The sequence goes on from JZKD02S1707504.1 coordinate 285,928, forward strand.
AAAAATTTGTTTTCTCATTGAAATTGTGATACCAGGCGCAAGTGTTTGTCATTCTCCTCCATAATCTGAGAATATATCAAAATATCGTCAATGAATACTTGGATGAAGTTGTCCAAGTATTCGCGGAACACCCCGTTCATCAAGCTCATAAATACCCCTGAGGTGTTTGTTACTCCAAACGGTAAAACAAAAAACTCAAAAAGTCCAAACCTCATCTTAAAGAAGGTCTTAGGGATGTTGTCCTCCTTGATCCGCAATTGGTGATACCCTAATCTCATGTCTATCTTTGAAAACACTGTCGTGCCTTTCATATTATCAAACAGATCATCAATCCTTGGAAAAGGATATTGATTCTTTATTATTGCCTTATTCAATTGACGATAGTCAATGCAGTGTCTCCACGACCCATCCTTCTTTTGTATAAAAATCATAGGTGCACCCCATTGTGACACACTTGGATGTATAAGTCCTAGATCCAACAACTCCTTCAATTGCATTTTCAACTCTTGTAACTATGGGGTCGAAATCTGATAAGTTGTTATTGCTATCGGTTTAGTTCTCAGTTTTAGGTCGATGGTAAATTCCAACTCCCTCTCGGGTCGCAACCCAAGTAAATCCTCTAGGAAGACATCCACAAAATCGTGTACTACCAGAAGGTTTTTGAGTCCTTATAACATGCCTTTTTTGTTTAATGCAAGGATCACATATAGCTAACATCCCTTGCGCATGCTCTTCCATAATTGTAGGGAAGAGATGAACCTTAGTGAAACTCCCTGGTTCCTATCTACAATAACACATCGTTGGCGCTCATCATCGACCAAGATCAACCTTTTCATCTTACAGTTGATTATTGCCAAATTCAATTCCAACCAGTCCATACCGATCATGATGTCATAAGACCCTAAGATCATGACGTACAGGTTGGCACTCATGAAAAACTTTCCCAAGTTAAGGCTGAAACCCGTAACCTTCCCTCCAACCTTATGTTTGGCTCTCGAAGACATTTCTACAAATCTCAACTCATCCTGTTTGACTGCCTCTAGCTTAATTCTTTTTAGTGCTACACCAGAAATAAAACTCTTTGTAGCACCTGGATCTATGAAATTACTAAGGATATGTTTAGTGATGGTACCTAGTGTCTCTATCACATTCGACTGGTGCTCTGCCAAACTTTCTGCACTTCAAAGGTCTTTGTCTCTTCTATCCCTCAAATAGATGCAAGTGCCTTCTTGGAAAAGTATTCTCAAGCATGAGTTGTTGATCCTAGAGAGTATTCAACAACTCTGTAAGTGTCTTCCTCTGACACTTCCATTATATCTGAACTCGAAATAGAGTTCTTCTCATGCACCCTTTGCACTTTCTCAATGCCCTCCTAGCAAAGATTCACAGAATCCTAAACATTTTTGTCTTCTCTCAGTGCTCTCCTCTGCACAGTCCTTCCTCCAAGGTGTTCAGTAACCTTGAGGTTCTCCTTCGAGTTTATGATTCCTCGGGTGTATCCTCCTGGCATGTCTTTGCCTAAATTCCATAGAACTTAGATGTGCACTCTTCCACTGGCTCATATAGTCCTCAACACTCTATCATGCAACCCCTTGCATGAAGCCACAAAAAACCCAGACTGAAATCAAAGAAAACTCAACAGACAACGAAATTGTGTCTATCCTTGCAGATGGAAACTTACATACATCTACAACATACAAATGAACACACACATAGAATTCAAGAAAGACACATAAAGACACAGAATCATATGCAGGAAAAATTCTCTTTGTATTAATCTTGGAATGTCCGTTACAAAGTGCACAAAGATCGTACCTCTATAGAGTCTCAACTCTATCCTCTCAAATCTGTCTTCTTCTCTCACTAATATGTCTACCTTCCTAATGAATCTAGATACAAAGATCCTTTTACAATAGGGAATCCTTGAGATCTTCCCTTTAATATACCTACTCTCATTAATTTAAATTGAATTACATTCAATTCCTGTCTAGTCTAAATTGACTATAGATCTTACTAGCCTTACAGCATTTAATTCAAATTCAAATTTTTAAAACGAGAGGGTTCACACCTCTCCCTTCATTGAATGCATGATGAATGTGCTAGCTGGCTGGTGCATCGCTGATGTGAAGTGATGTGCCTGCATCATACTCCACTGCTCCGAAAAATTCATGAGCTCCTACTCATGATCTTCCTAGCTCTGTTGTTGAAATCCACCTAGATCCCAAACTATATTTTGGAGTTGTCCATCTACTCCACTTCTTTGCTGCTACTTCTGTTGCTTCCCTGTTTCTATGGTAGTCTTCCTTCTTCTCAGTGTCTCATTTCTAGCAGTCTCATGCACTGACCTCAACATCAACCTCCTTATCTCCTCAATTACCTCTTCCATCTTATCCAATGGTTGGCTTTCCTTATGCAACCTTATCGGTTTCACTTCCTCCCTATTGATGGGTATATCAACTCGATCCCCCTAGTGATTTTATTCATATCTTGTGGCCTTAGTTTTCCACCCTGCTGCAAAATTCAGTTCTGCAGTCTTATAACTGAGTTGTTGTCTAGTTTCTCCTTCTGGAAGCTTATATTTTTCCCGTTATCCTACTAGTTCAACTCCAACTTATTTCCTCTGCTCCCTAGACTAGAATTCAAATTCATCTTTTGTTGCAGGCTTCGGTGTTGTAGTCATCATTTGTCTAGCTTCCTGGCTGAAATTTCTGAGAAATTATGTTTAATGATCTTCTCCCAAAATTTGCATGATTGTGTACTCATGGTAGTCATCTATTGGCTCTGGATGGTTCAACCAATCCTCTAGCATCTCCAACTCCATCTCCCAAGTTGTGATCATTTTAACTACATCCTCTTCTTCTTTTGGGGCAGATATCAACATCTGCTCCATTTCTGCTTACTCTATGAAAGTCATTGTTGGATGTCATTCTCCTATTGTTGCATTTGCAACATGTGTTGTGACCTCAAATAGAATGCTTGGTAGGAATATTCAAATTACCCCAATGATTATAAGACATTTCTAATCCTTCTACATCAGCTCTTCTTACTGATATGAACTCTTAGTTGAGTTCATCTTCTCTCCCTTTCCCACTTGAAAAATTGGGATTTTTTCCCTGCCCTCCTGGAATTCTATGAGATCCTCCAATGATCCCATCTCTTGCCCACCTGGAAACCTGAACTTTCTTCACTGCTCACTAGACAGTTTTTGAGACCTTTGCTTGATCTCTTCTCACTATCATCACTGAGACTCTTCCCAGTTTCTGGCTCACAGATATGAACCATCTCCTCTTCACCTCTGAGGTTTTCAACATACCTTAGCCACATTATCAATAGTCTTCACTGTCCTATAGCCAACAATTTTTGAATGGGCCACTTCACCTTCTCCTTCATGGGCCACTCATACACCCAATGCATTTTAGCATCCTGCTACATTTTAAATGCAAGCTTCTCCATTCATGATCTTACCTCATTGTGATATTTTCCTATCTCAGCCTTGATTTTATGCTAGAGTTCCTTGTCCCAACCACTCCTTTGGCCTTTAATAGCCATATTTTTCCTCTCTCGTTTTAGCCCATTTGGTTGTCAAATGTTTGTTGCCTACATGCAAACAGATCTCCAGATAGCATCAACGCCTTGTTTTCCTCCAGCTCATGATACCACTTGATGGTATCAAACTATCTCTCATTTACGTTGCCTCCCTCTGCTTGAAATCTGTAGACAAAAAGTGGATCTGATACCACTTGAGGTAGACCCCCTACCTTGGCAAGGTCTGTTGACCTCTCGGTCAAGGATATTTCTTCAATCTATCAAGCTAAACCATCTCTTTGATTCCCTGCTGGAATCCCATGAAAAAATCCACAGGTCCTATATGAAACTCCACCTGCGCGAGCCTCACCTCCACACAACCACGGGCTGTGATGCAGGCCTACACAAAAGGAGCGTCATGATTTCGTGTGTCGGGACATTGCGAGTGATCCAACCCTAACTCCTCGACTCCCAAAATGTTGAAAAGAGCTTAACGGTCCCTAGCTCCTCCCTTGGCCTTCATCCATGTGACCACTCACCATTAACCGAAGCTCAAATCTAAAGCTTGTTCAGATTTCACGTGTTGAGAATCCCTGATGTGACTCACCTCTTATCTCTCGATCCCTGAAATGCCAATATTTCAGAGTACCAACTCAACGGTCTAGATTCTTCCATGATCTAACATCTTAGATTGCGTTGGGATTTCACGTATTGGGAGGTTGAAATTTTCAAATCTATTCTCCTGATCCCCAAAATACTGAAATTCTCCCTGGACAATCAACGGTCCATATCACTCCTTGATCAACGACTATGATCTTTTCGTGAATTCGCATTTCATGATTTTTCACAAATTTTCCCTTTGACTTATTCAAGTCACGAGTCAGCGAAACCTGATCCGCTACCACTTGTATCCTAACGATGAATCGTCCCAATGATTTTAGGACTTCACAACTTCTCAAGCCAACTCTCCTCTTGTGCACTCTAAAGGACTAAACCTTATGCACTTCCTTTGGATCCAACGGTTGTTGGTCCATGCGCTTCTAGATCCTACGCTCAGATCTGCTTCTCTTGCGTGCTCTTCTCTGTGCCTGGATGTGAACTTCAATGGTCTAGATTCACTCCTCTACAATTGATCTAATGGTTTTTGACGCTCCTCCTCCTGAGATTTTGGTTTGTTCCTGACTTGGAATATTTCCAATCGTTCAAAGGTCTCAACCTTAGTTCTATCTCCTCCGAGCCTGTGACTTTGGGTCTCGCCAACATTCCAGAAATGCTATCCCTCCTGATATTGTCTATGTCTTGGACCCCAAAGTCTCTTGGCGTGCTTCTCCTTCTATTGGAAGTTTTTGCGCAAAGGAAGTGTTCATCCTGAGCTTACGAACTTGAAACAATTCGCTTCTCTACACATTCCTTGTGCTCAACTGAGCTTCAAATAACTGTCTTTTAACACTTCATATGAGTGTTGGCCTGGTGCACTCCTTGCTCATGTATTCCTCCAGAGTGTTCAACAACTCTTCCTCCTTGAGCTTCAACTTCTTGGACCTCAAAGGTCTTTGTCTCTTCCATCCCTCGGAGAGATGCAAGTGCCTTTTTCGCAACTTCTGCTCAAGCACGCCTTGCTGAGCCTACAAAGTATTCATCAACTCTATAAGTGTATTCCTATGACACTTCCCTTATCTCTGAACTCGAAATAGAGTTCTTCTCGTGCACCCTTTTCACTCGCTCGATGCCCTCCGGGCAGAGCTTCACAAAAACCTCAGCAATTATGTCTTCTCTCAGTGCCCTCTTCTTCACAGTCCTTCCTCCAAGGTTTTTGGTAACCTTGAGGTTCTCCTTCGAGTTTATGATTCCTCTGGTGTACTCTCGTGGCACGTCTTCGCCTGAATTCCATAGAACTCAGATGTGCACTCTTTCACTGGTGAATAGAGTCCTCAACACTCTATCATGCAACCCCTTGTATGAAGCCACAAAGGCCCATATTGAAATCAAAGAAAACTCAACAAACAAAGAAATTTTGTCTATCCTTGCAGATGGAAACTAACATACATATACAACATACAAATGAACACACAAATAACATTCATGAAAGACACATAAACACACAGAATCATATGCAGGAAAAACTGTTCTTTGTATTAATCGCAGAATGTCTATTACAATGTGTACAAAGATCGGACCTCTAAAGAGTCTCAACTCTCTCCTCTCAAATACATCTTCTTCTCTCACTAATCCATCTATCTTCCTAATGAATCTAGATACAAATATATTTTAACAAACGGGGGTCCTCGAGATCTTCCCTCCAAGCTACCTACTCTCATTAATTTACATTGAATTTCATTCAATGGCTGTCTAGTCTGAATCAGATCTAGATCTTACCAACCTTACAACATTTAATTCAAATTCAAAATTTTAAAAGGAGAGGGTTGGGGCCTCTCCCTTCATTGAATGCATGATGATTGTGTTGGCTGACTGGCGCATTGTTGACGTGAAGTGATTCTCCTGCATCAAGGGTTTTCTAGGTTCACGAAGAAATTTAATCATATCTCCTTCTTTGCCTAGCAACATCATACAACTTCCATCATTCATTATGTATCCTCCAATCATAGACATCCAGTCTCTTCCCAACACAACTACATATTACATATCATTTTAGGGGTTAACTACATAGTGTAAGTCATTAATCTATGACCCATATCCATAAGTATTAGTCACAACTGACCAATAATTCTCATGATTTAAATAGTCCACTTAGCACTCATTGCATCACGTGATGCTCACAAGGGTTAATAAATGGGATTGAAATAAAAAAAATGAATCACATAGCATCAATCATCACTTCTGGGGCTTGCACCCGATAACCATGACTTCCCAAGTGGTCACCCATCCCAAGACGACTCTGGCTCAAGAAGGTTTAACTCTGGAGTTTTCCCCACAATCAAGACCACTTAGCTTGATACCCCATTTGCAAAACTTTAGAAATTATTGTTCCTTTTGAACTATCCAGTTAGAGCTCCGTTCACTCTTATGGACTATTCAAATCATGATAATTATTGGTCAGTTGCGACTAATAGTCATGGATATGGGTCATAGATTAATGAATTACACTAGGCATTTATCCCGAAAATGATATCTAATATGTTGCACTGCGGAAGCCCCTCTATGCTTAAACAACTACATTTTCCAGAGGAAGGTCTACCATAATAATATTGAAAAATCTAATGATATGGGGGGCTATTGTAATCCAAGCATAAAATTCCTTGATTTCTCCGTAAGCTGGCACTTTTCTAGAATCAATTGCATATATACTTTCAATGGTCTCATAATACTTAGTGAAACTCATGAGAAAATGCCTCCATGACCATGAGTAGCATGATATTGTTCATCATTCCAGTGTCAACTAATCAATTATGCAATGCAACATCATGATTTTCAATAGAAATGTAAAAGTGAGGAATTTTACCTATCATATTGGCAGTCGATTGGCCAGGGGTTTGTTTACGAATTTTAATGATAGGTTCTTCTCATTCATACGAATCATCCAACAACTTCAAAATGTTTTCTCTTTGCTGGGGAATCTTCACAACTTCTGTAAAGGGAAGGGTTATCCTTAATTTACTCAAATATTCTACAACTTTATATGTCATTTGAGTGGAGTTTGACGTCATGTATTTCCTTTTACTTCCAACACCATCCATCACTTATCATTTGTTTTTTCCTTTTTATTTTTCTTTTTGGTTCTCTTTGTCAAAGTTGCCTTTATTTTTTTGTCTATTTACAAACCCTCTTGTCTAGGTGACATTTTCTTGCGATTTGGGATCATTGTCACCCTCTTCAAATATATAGATGGATGTAGTCTCTGTTGGGTGAATCATAAAGCCTTATATTAACAAAAAACGCAGAGTGATGAACCAAAAATTCATACCATATATATGTAAATCAACATGCATCCAACTAAATAAAATTATGAAATTTAGACGTGTGTACATTGAGTGAAGGAAAAGGTTCTGTTGTTGTTGTCTTGCACTCGTGCTCCATCCTGCTTCTTCTTTCCAACTGTTGAGACCTCACCAATACCTCCCAACCAACTATAGGGGTACCCTTCTTTCTTGGGAGCCCCGGATGTTGCAAAGAGGCCATGCATACAACACCAGAGAATTCTGGATCCCACCTCACCTCACAAGGTTGAGCTACCACTTGTTATTCGAGCTAGGTATCCCAACTCCCACAAGAAAATTCAGTCAAGACGAAATTCTGGTAGTGTAACCATATGCTTACCAGATGTGATCCATACTCCTCATCTACCATCATTTTTATAGATTTTTCTTAGTGATTACTTTCCCAAACCCTCACTATATTCTTTTAATTAAATTTAATTAGGATAAACCTCCCTCGTACAAATGTCACCCATCCCTTAGTTGCACCAGAAAATCAATTTATTAATTAATTAAATTCGCTTATTTCCCTCACCCACCTAAAAGAATTCCTAAAAACACTCTTCAGTGCCCCTTTATTCCCTTACATTTCTTAAATGACTAACACCTTTCTTAAAACGTAGTTGAGTTCACACTTAGAATCTTCCAAGGACTAGATTCCCTACTATGTTAGAAATTTCACTTTTTCTTAAGTTTCCCCTTTTCTTCTTAGTTCAGATTTAGCAAGTTTGGATAAAAACAGCAATTTATCCTTTTAATAATTTAATCCTCCATTAAAATTTTTACTTTAATAATCAAAGTTTGAAGTTTTCTTTACCCCCTTCTTGTTACATGTTTATTTCGTTTTTTTTTTTTATTCACGGGTTCTACTTATTCCTAGGTTTTAAATTCACTAGGCTTGGCGACAGTTATTAAGGGAAAATTTTGTTATTAAACTTACTCATAACATCATTCATATTAAGGCCAACCAGGTCCTAATGAGGCATAGTTTTCTAGGTACTATGTTTATTAACTTACCATAGCTAAAATCACGACATTCCCTTCAAGACGCACTATGTGCTCCAAGGGTTCCACTCACCCACATTCTGTTTTTATTTGCGCGAATTTCTCTTCAAGATGCACTAAATGCTCCAAGGGTGCCACTCACCTCTTGATTGAATTTGGTAGACGTCAAACCCCTAGAGTCAATACTCTATTAGGGCCTCTACGGAATAAGGACCCTAACTTATTGTGCACCCCTTAGAATCATCATGAGTGATTGTCACAGTCTCCCCTCATAGTATCGTAGATCTATCGAACTAGGTAATAGTTAACCTATAGTTCTAGCCACAGTGGGAGTGCTAGTAGGCTGCGATAGGGATGCTACTACACCTCTCCCTCAATATCTCTAGTTGTCGTGCGTGACCCCTTTACTCAAAAATGTGATTCTAGTCGGCAAGCTATCACCAGCCTGCATCCATCAACGAAACATGCGAGCAATAAAAATCAACATCATAATATCTATTCATATGTCACATATGTAATATCAAAAACATCCAAACCATAACAGTCCACTCCCTGACTCGATCCAGAGTCCAAAGAGATCCCTTTATGCCATCAAAATCCTCAAATGTCCAGTGTCCTAAACACTCATGAAAACCACTCTATAGCATATGTCGATATAAATATAACAAGATAACATATCATCAGATCCTCAACATCTCATAATCATAATCAACAGTCAATTATTTATAGAACTGGATCACTTGCATGCAGGTGTTGCCAATGAATAAGTCCAATCAGGTGTGCACACGAGAAGGATGTTACACACTTTTTGCTCCACCCGAAAAGGTTGATGTTTCTTCAAGATATAACCATTTTTGTGAGTTATGGAGGTACACAATTTATTTACTACGTTAATGTTTATTTATTTATTTATTTACTACGTTAATATTTCATTTGTTTTGTTCATATTCCCAGGTGCTACACTTTCCATATGTTTTTTCTCTTTTCCATGTTCTTTTCACAATCTTGGCAAACCAAAAACATAATGGAAAGTGTTTTCTTTTCTATGTATTATGTTTCATCTACAACTTATGTGATCTCAACAAATGAGAAACAAAGAAAAAACATGCACTTTCTGGGTCGGCCAACGAAGATTTAATCTCGATATTATAAAGTTTAGGATTTGTTTTTTATAAATTGAGCCTTATTTTTATCTGTGGGAGTATAGGAAAAAAAAAGAATCACCTACCCCTACGTAACATTTTTTATTTATTTTGCATTAGTTCACTTGGTTAAAAATTACTTTTTTCAATAATAATTCTTGAGTTCAAGTCTTTCTAAATTTCATTTAAATTATAAAAGATGAATCACTATAAAGTGATTTTAATGTTTTTTTTAATCATTTTTTACATGTAACTTCAATGTAAAAAGGATTCTCACCCATTTTATAAAAGTGAATCACTTCATGTAAAAGAAACTTATTTGTCAAAGTGAGCTTATAGGAAAAGTTAGAGAAGGAAGGGGATTTTTTCAGTCATGCACCTCATTGTACATCCATCACCATGTGGATGAACCTTTACCTTCCACATGGAACCTTGATTAACTTTTATAAATTTCTTAAAAATAGCATAACTTTGACTTCCAAAGTCCATTTTCAGTGCCCCATTTTTTGAAACTACCGAGCTTTCCATCTAAATAATTAACTTTTTCTTTTTAAGCCATATTACCTACATGTTTTAATATGGTTAGTCCAAGTGATATTTTTCTTACCAGTTAAAACTACTTCTCATGGAAATCCCATATGAAGGATGTACTATGAAGTAAAGGACTTATTATATTACCCTGGGAAAAGGAACTCTCACCGTTATTGCTTCAAATAATTTCAAATAGGAAAAAAAATGAAACATGTGGATTAATTGAAATGTGGATTAATAGTGATTTATGATTTCACCTTCAAGGAGTTGATAAACTAGATGACGCTTGAGAAAATATGTAAACCATATTTGGTAAACAAAATTAGATTGAAGCCCACTAGCTTGAAAATCAACATCCTAGTAATTTCTCTTTTATTGAATATTATGTATCTAAGTTCAAAACACTCAAAATTTTATTTAAAAACTATAAAATAGAAAATAATGATGAGCAATTCATATACGCTATTCTTGTTAATATTGGCACCACATATGAGAGGCACCTAACACTTAATCTTCCTCCTTGGCGAGGGCAATATCGATAGGGATCCACGCGCGTGTCGTGATGATAGGGTTTTGAACGTGCCGCCATGGCAGACCAGGGAGGGGAGCCACCGCCCCCTCCTTCCCCCGCCTCCTCCTTTCGACGCCTGGTAGAAGCATGCAGCAAGAATTTGACCGTCTCATAAGCTTCGAGCTTTGTCAAGAAATTGAATGACATTCTAGAGATCGACCTCCCTCCTGAATATCGAATGAAAGTCGCCCTATCTCTCTCTGAACAAGGACTCATTGGTCAGTTTATGGGACTTTGGGCCTCAACCAGATCCACAGATAACTGGATTCAGCGAAACTAGAGACCTCTGATAAAAAATAGTGTGACATGCTACACGGTCGGGCGAGGATACTTTATCTTCGAATTTATCTCCCAGGAGGACAGAGATTTGATATTCAGAAATGGCACATACTTCATGGGAAATCAAGGTCTATACCTAAATAGATGGACCCCGAATTTTGATCCAGCCTCAGAAGTCCCCAAGGATGTCTCGGTCTGGGTACGACTCCCCAACTTGCCAATCCATTGTTGGAACCCCTCCTCACTTCAGGCAATAGGCAATGGTCTTGGGCGCTACATCGATCGAGCAGAACCAAAAGACCAGTATTCCTGTGCGCGGATCTGTGTGGAGGTAGATCTTGAGGTAGGCTTACCAGAGGCAATAAAGCTGAAGGTCGGCAACTGGAAACACTTCCAAAAGATGGATTATGAACAACTTCCATTCAAGTGTAGAGGCTTCCACGAATATGGCCACTTCCAAAGAAACTGTTCAAAAAACCCCCCCTCCACTGAAAAAGTAGGGGATGAAGGTTGGCAGCAAACTCGGAAAGGGAGATGAAGAGCAAGAGGCCATAGGAATGAGCAGACAAAACCACAGAAAACCAAATCCACGGAAACCACAGAAAAGGAGAACAGCTTCAAAATCCTAGCCACAGAACCGGAGGAAAGAGAACAAGATCCAAATAAAGAAGTTCAAAAGGGAGAAAAGGAAGGTCAGAATCCTGAAGACAATGGGAATAAGCCAAAAAAAGAAGAAGGGATGCAAAACAACTCCCCCCAGAAGCAGGACGGCAATCAGAACATAGAGGAAGGGGAGATCTCTATAGGCAGCGAATCAGATGAAGCAAATGAGGTTTGGGCCACCCCAAAGAAAAAGGGAAGAGGCCGGAAATCAAAAAACATTGAGCGGAACTAGGAAGCCTATAAAGAGGTGCTCAATGGGTCACAACCCACCATCCCAAAGATGATGACAACTCATAACACATAGAAAAAGGCCAAAGCCTCTCAAGGAGGCCATCCCC
>JZKD02S1707504.1:297924-308374 GCA_000966675.3 Picea glauca
CAATAGTTACAACCTCCTGGAACTGTAGGGGACTGGGCAGTAAAAAGAAGGAAGAAGTGTTAAAAGATATTCTCAAAATCTTGAAAGCAAGTATCCTATTGCTCCAGGAGATTAAAATGAGCGAGCAAGATGCGCTCAAAGCCCTGTCTAATGTTTGGAAAGGAAGCCTCGGAGTTGCCGGAAATGCTAGGGGTGGCTCAAGAGGGCTCTGAACAATGTGGGATGCCTCCGAAATAGACATGCTCAGATCTAACATCTGCATGCATTGGATTCACACCAGATTTCTCCACAAAGACACAGGCTGCCAGGTAAGCATCTTTAATATTTATGCTCCACAACTATTGGTTGAAAAAAAACATTGTTGGGAGTCCTTGCAGGACTATCTCCAGCAAAACAATCTCTCCAACATCATCCTTGGAGGAGACCTAAATGTAACTCTAGCCCAGGACGAGAAGAGAGGTGGCTCGATAGTGAGAGACCCGGCCAAAGAATGGGTAGAGGACTTAGCCTCCGCATGGGACCTTCTTGACATTAAACCAGCCAAAGGTCGCTACACGTGGACCAATAAGAGAATTGGACCTAGGCACATCGCTGCCAGACTAGACAGATTCCTCGTACAAAGATCCCTCCTGCTGTTAGGACTCGAAGCAAAGGCAAAAATTATGCCCCATAGCACTTCTGATCACAAACCAATACGGTTAGAAATAAAAAAAGACCAAGTCAGAGGGCCCATCCCCTTTAGATTCAACCCAAACTGGTTAAATGATAAAGAGTTCACAGAGCTGGTAACAAAAGTATGGGCCACCATAGTTCAAGGCTCAGCATCCTACATGTGGGAGGAAAAAATTAAAAGGCTGAAATTCACTCTGAAGTCATGGGCCAAGAGTCAAGTGAGCCCAATAGCAATGCACCTAGCAGCCCAAAGCCATCTCGAGGCTCATCAGCTGGTAATGGAACAGAAGGAGATCAACCCAGAACTATTGCAGCAGGAGGACAACCTTCAAAGGCAATGGCACCAAGCCTGCAGAATGGAGGAAAACTATTGGAGGCAGAAGTCGAGAAGCTTATGGCTGAAAGAAGGAGATCGCAATACAACCTACTTTCATAAACAAGCGGAAGCAAGGAAACAATATAAGGCAGTGACGGAAGTTCAGGTCTAGAAAAAAAAAATTGCAGATCCAGATGGCATTAAACAAGCAGATTATGAAGCCTTTGAGAAGCTATACACAGACCCAAAGGATGTGGCTTTGGACCAGTAGGAATACCCCTTCACGGTTATTCCAAAGCTAATAAATGAAGACATAAACAACAAGTTGACAAGAGAGATTTCGCAGCAAGAAATAAAGGAGGCCCTTGATCAGATGAGCCCAGATAAAGCACCGAGACCGGACGAGTTCACTGCCAGATTCTATTAGCAGTGTTGGGAAATCATTAAAAAGGTTATAACCAAAATGATCCAGAAGTCACAGTAGGCCAGCAAGCTGGGAGGAAGCACCAACTCTTCCTTTCTGGCACTTATCCCGAAAGAAAAAGGAGCAATTTCCTTCAACAGGTTCAGACCAATCTTTTTATGCAATATGAGTTATAAAATCATTGCCAAAGTAATAGCCAACCGCCTCAAGGCAGCTCTCCCTCTCATCATTCCAGAAAATCAAGGCATCTTTGTCCAAGGGAGGCACATCGCCGACAACGTCATCCTGGTTTAAGAAGCGATTCATTCCAGCATCTTAAGGAAAGAAAAAGGTATGGTCGTTAAACTAGATCTAGCTAATGCTTTTGATAGAGTTAGACATGAATTTATATTCGAAGTTATGAGGAAGTTTGGATTCAATTTACGTTTTATAAGCTGGATAAAAGCCTGCATTGGATCTCCTTGGATCGCCCCCCTGGTGAATGGGAAGGTAACTGCATTTTTCAAGGCCTCCAGGGGTCTAAGGCAAGGCTTCCCTCTGTCGCCACTACTCTACGCAATTCAAGCTTTAGTTCTCAACTATCAATTGGAAAACTCCCAAATTAATAACGATCTACATGGTCTAAGAATAGCACAATGGGTGAAAGATATCAACCATGCACAATTTGCGGATGATACCCTGCTGCTGGGAGGAGCAAGCCCAATCATAGCAAAAAAATTCAAGGAAGATCTGGACGCATGCAGCAGCCTCTGGCAGTGAAATAAATCAGATTTAAAAGTAACATTTATGGTTGGAACATCAACCCAAATGAAATGCTGAGAATAACAAGAGATCTCGGGATGGAGGGGCACACAAACTGGGAGGCCTTTAAGTACCTGGGAGTTCCAATCTTTAAGTCTCCCCCAAGAGCTTCCCACTAGAGCCATCTTGCAGAAAAAATCAAGAATAAATTCACTTCTTGGGGGGGCAACTGGATGAACTTAGAAGGGAAGACAATCCTGATAAAGGTTGTAGTCTCTAGTCTTCCCATCTATCAATGCTAGCTACTGTTAGCTCCAGCCACAGTCATCCAAAAAATTGAGGATTTTCAGAGACGATTCTTGTGGGAAGGAGGAAGGCAGGAAAAGAAAAAGCTGCACCTGATTAGTTGGGAAAAAACCACAAAACCCTTCATGGAAGGAAGTCTCAATTTTAAAAATACAAGGATCCAAAATCTGGCCTTAGGGGCAAAGCTTCTCTGGAAAATGATCACTGGAAAAACCACTTGGAGTAAGCGCGCTCTCTGGAGGAAATACTTTCGAGGTTCTCGAGACAGAATTTTAGAACTCCCATGTAAGGAGCTGAAAATCTCCCCTATCTTCGCGCTATGAAAAAAGGCGCTCCCTCACTTCACCCCTCATCTAACCTAGGTGCCGAAAAATTGTAGGAAAATAAGAATCTGGATAGACTCAATAATGGGCGACCCACCTCTAGATCAGTGCCAGGAACTACAAGGCCTCAAAAGCTAGATGGAAAGGCAAAACATCTTAACACTCTCATACATTTTAGTTTAGGGAGAAGAAAGGCCCCACCTCTGGCAAGGGTGGGCTGTCCCAAACAGACCAACTATTCTAGACAGTCAATGGGATGTTTTTAAGAAGTGTCTTCAAGGGAAAGCCCCTCTAAAAAAGATAGGTAAAGATGAAAGAGGATGGGGCAGGAGCGCTCGGGATTACACCACAGCAGAAAGTTACCATCTCTTCAACTCCGCCCCCACTGCTCTACCAAATCCCGCTCTTTGGAAAGTAGTCTAGAATCTTCGTTCCCTCCCAAAAATTGACCTCCTCATTTGGACCCTGGCACACAAGAGTATCCTAACAGGGGAGAACCTCAGACGAAGGGGCTGTAAAGGACCCTTTAGATTCCCTCTCTGCCTCCATGAGGAAGAAACAACTAACCATCTTCTCCTAAACTGTAGCTATTCAAAAGAAGTCTGGATGAAGGTTACAAGATCCCAACCAGCAATCATATTCTCACATGATGTAATAGGTCTACTCCTCCAATGGGAATCCTTGTTCCCCTTTGCTGATAAGAAAAGAAACCAAACTTTCTTGATATGGGGATTACTGCCAAAATTTGTCCTATGGAATCTCTGGTTAGAGAGGAATCACATAATCTTCAAAGAAAGTCAATTGAGTGAAGTCAGAATTGCCACTAAAATTCAAGATATGCTGGGGGAATCAGCTGCTCACCTTTGCTCCATAGTAAAGCTACACAAGTTGGACAAAGAACAGGGGAGTTGGATAGACCAGTTCAATATACCAGGATTAGAAATAAAAAAGAGAAGAGATCCAATCCAAGAAAACTGGGAGATCAGAAAAAGCGGGAATGAATTTGCAAAATGGAAAAGTAATATTAAAATGGCAATCCTTTTCTTTGATGGGGCCTCGAAAGGAAACCCATGCCAGGATGGAGGAGGGGGCATCATCGAAAATCCCAAAGTGGACATAATAACGCAATTTGCTATTAGACTCGGTATAGAGTCCAATAACAGAGCTGAGGCATTGGCTCTCTAGCAAGGTCTGCACCAGGCAATTAAACTCAGAACCCAGGACTAGACAATCATAGGAGATTCTAGAATAATAATACAGGCCATGATCAAACACTCCACAACTCAAAGTACTAAGCTCAACAATATCCTTGATAAAATTCCCCTCTTAAGAAATTTGAACTCCTATCAATTCTTTCATGTGTTAAGGGACCTCAACCGAATGGTTGATAAGGAAGCCAACAAAGGTGTGTTATTGGAGGCTGGGGTGCTATCAGTAAATGGAATCATGAATAATGTGGAGATCCCATGAACCCACGCTGCCCTCTTGCACTCTTTCAATTGCTAGATCATGAACCAATCCCTTAGAGTTTGGGGAGAAGGAAACGTCCGGAGAACTCCTGTCAGAAATTGCAAATGTCTGAAATTTGCTAGAAAGGATTCCAAAGGGCAGGAGAGAAGTAACATATGCTGAAATAATGTTGTATCAGGCTGAAACATAGGTCTATAACTCAAGCTGAAATACAGTGCTGGAACAATTGCCGAAACTCAGTGCTGGAACAGATGCTGAAACACAGTTTTGTAACAGAGATGGAACACAGATGCTGAAACACAAATGCTGGAACACAGGTGCTGGAACACAAACGCTGGAACACAGATGCTAAAACACAGTGCTAAAACAAAGCTCGAACAGAAGCTGAAACACAGTGTTGTAACAAAGCTGGAACACAGTGCTGAAACAGAGCTGGAACACAGATGCTGGAACACAGATGTTGAAACACAGTGTTGAAACAGAGCTAGAACTTATGCTGAAACATAGTGCTATAACAGCTGAAACACAGTGTTGTTACATATGCTGAAACACAGTGCTGGAACAGTTGCTAAAACACAGTGTTGTTACATATGCTGAAACACAGCGCTGGAACAGATGCTGAAACACAGTGTTGGAAATTATGCTGAAACAGAGTTGGATCTTATGCTGAAACAGTGTTGCATCATATTTTGTATTTTGAACTGTAGGACCGAAGAAACTCGGGCAAATTTGTAACTGAATCTGTGGCCTTGCCACCCCTCTAATATAAACTATAACCATTTTCGTCAAAAAAAAAATTATTGGCACCACATATATCTACTTTTCACTCAACGAGCAAATCTTTACGGGCCACTTACATATTACTTTCCTAGGTATACTACATTATGTTATTGATTGTTGAGTGTTTATGGTCTATATTCCATATCTGTGAACTTCTATAAGAGAATGGGACTCACTAGTTTAGAGGGAGAGAGAGACCATGAGAATTTGTAATGGCATTTTGGTGACAAATTGATTGAAAAGGAAATTTGGTTTTTACTATTTTAGAGGAAGTAGGATTGGGGGGCCTCAACCTCTCTAGATGAGGGGTTTGGATTGGTAAAAAGACTTCTATCATCCAACAATTCATCAATTAATGTTTCCTTTTACGATATCTATACTTGAATTCAACTTTCTAAATTGAAGCTAATTAAGAAGAAAAGTTAAATAATTTGAATTCTTGTTATTTGGATTTTGGTGTTTACCTAGTCATGGAAATTGTCAATTCATGTTGAAAAATTATTAATTTAAAATTTGTGGAAGATGAAATATATATTTCTTGTTAATTCATGAATTTATTGTAAGTTGTATTTGATTTGTGATGAATCTTTGATTAAATAATTAGTATCTAGTATAATTTAGTGTCATCCCATCCTCCCTTACATAAACTACTATAATGGAATTAATATAGGGATAAACTTGAGATTAATATGATCCAAGGTGAGGGGTGACAAGAGAGGGAGGGGTTATCTATGACCCCGAGTAATCTTGAGAACTAGTCTACTCCTAGGGCTTAGGAGAAGAAACCAACAACATAACATAAGCTTTAAACCTCTCGCAAGGACTCGACCAATCCTGTAAGATAGCCATCAATGAAATCACGATGATAGGAGACTTTTGGATTCTTATCCAAGCTATGGTCACCAATTCATTGCCAAACCAAGTGAAACTTCGAAAAATCTTTCAGAAAATTCAGAGGCTCTCTAATTCCTTCTGAAAGATTGATTTTTTTCATGTACTCACACATCTAAATGGAAAAGCAAACCAGTCTGTAAACGGAGCCACCCCCTTGAGAAAGGGTCAACTCTCCGTCAATGGGACCCTGTCTTTCACCCCTCTCCCGTAGTGACACGTGGCGAGTGGTTAGCTGGAAATATCAAGGCAGGTGGCATTTGGATTCTCCTCGTGCCCTGACTCATGGCATCTCCTCCTCGTCACACAGGTCCATCACTTCCTCGCGCGATGGTAGTTCATCCCCCAGCTCGCATCTCTTCACTCCCCCCCACATGAATCTGCCCTTACATCCCTCATGCAACTCTGTTTTGATCCCATCCCCTTCTCGCATGGCACTCAAGCGGGGCCCTTCCTTTCCATGGCGACGCACGCTCGCGACGCTAATAAATCAAGGGGGGCGGATGCTTGTAGCTCATTTCTCAGTGGTGATTGTCTGTCTAGCTTGTCTGGTGTTGCTTGGTCCCTCGCCCTTATTTTTCTCTCAGTTTATCCTTCAGCCCGTCCAATGGCCTCCAGTTCCAATTCCACCTCTCCCCCTAACCCCCCTCCTTCTTTGGAACAAGAAATCTCAAGATTAAGCGAACTCTCAACGCACATAGAGGATTTCACCTTTGGATGGATGGGGAAGGTGGTCGAAGATTTGAGATGCCCGAGGAAGATTTAATCCAACTCAGAGTGGAACCGGTCGAGGCCCTCATGTACACGACACAACAGGCCAATGGAAAAATAGCCGAATTGGAGGCAAGACTGGAAAAGTTGGAGCTTCAAGCCACCAGTTCGACCCACCAGACTGATGAAGGGATGAAAGCTCCATTGAACGAAGGACCCTCAAATCCGGACCAATAGGTTTAATTATTCTCCTCTTCATTAATGAAAGTGACCCTCTTTTGGTTCTCTGGAAAACTCAATGTAAGAAGGATTTTAGCCATTTTTTTTTCTTCAGGCAGACACACTGTAAGCAAGCTCTCATCTTTTTAGTAGCCAAATTTTGGATCCTAGTACATTAGGGGAATTTCTGGGCTTTATATCTGGGCGGGCATATATGTAATCTTTGAATTCATGCACAAGATGCATGTCTGAACTTTGTAGTTTTTCTCACAATGGTCATACCCCTCCTTCTTTAATATCAATTCCACTTTCTTGTTAAAAAAAAATTGATCCAAGGTGATGTTATCACATAACTAATGCAGAAATGTACTAAGAAATCAATGCACTAAATTGTTTTGTACTATATCAATACCAAAATAACTTTACCATTTATTATATCAATACAAAAATAAATGCACCATTTTGATTGATCATTTTTCATTCTATAGTTGTTGAAATCACAATATTAAATCATTTTTCATTGTATCATTGCTAAATTAATTGCACTAAATAGTTTTACTAAATCAAATGTTAAACATTAATTTGTGATTAATGTGCATCTATAATTTGTATCCAATTATTGAGCTAACAAGTCTAGTAAAGAGAAAATGTATGTGTGGGATTGTGGTCACTTATATCAAATGCACTTCATACAAAGTCAATTTATTATAATTGTTCTCTACTTAAGTTTACAAAGGTGAAAATGCATTATCCCCTCTAGATTTAAACATGCAACCTCCAAAAACAAATCACATATTCTTATAAGTAGCATAAAAAAAAATGCTTAACCTTATAAAAATATACAATAAAATTTAAAATATTATAAAAACCTTGAAAAAAAGTATTTTACATTTATAAATTAAAAAATTAACTAAATTAACTAATATTAATACAAATACTACTTCATATTAAAAAAATTAATATTATGATATGTTAATTATGAATGTAGATTTTTATTTTTGAGTGCTTTACAACATATGTATATCTTACTATTCATCTTTAGATTTTTATTTTTGAGTGCATTACAACATATGTATATCTTACAATTCATCTTATGTGGTGTGCGTTACAACATTTGTACATGAAATATCACTCCCGTGACGATGCACGATTCCTGTTAATTTATAAATATAGTCACTCAAAGTTGGTGCGAAAAGTTATAAGAAACATCCATGTGATATGCATTCACAATGGACTCATTCAATGTTGCTGCCCAGATAAATTAATAATAAAATATGATCGTATGCTATCCACGTCCATCGAAGCCAGGCCTGGAATTTGACGGGTTACAGCCCGTCTTTGGTCTCCCAACCCGTATTTGACACGGGGTTATAAAAATTACACATTATTATTGACTTGCTTTAAAATTATCAACTTTTCAAATTGACTTGTAAGTGTTTAAAGTACCTGTCAAAAACTCTTATAGGTATTAGGATTACCAGGGTATGCAATATAGCTTATACGATTACCTGCAAATAATATAGGGTAAAGAATAGGCCAGAGACTTGGAGGCTTGAGGTTGGGTTATAGCGAGGGAAGTAGTTGTATAAGAGTAAATGTCAATGGCTATCTCAACATCTTGCCCTCTAACCAGAATTCATTCAAGAACTTCCGAATCTGTTTGGAGAAGAACCATTTCAAACCTTCGTTTAGCATTAGCCACCAGGTTGTCTATTCAAAGGATTTCTTTCTCATTTGTCCACAACAAGAAGCACAAGGACCTGAAAAATCATTGTACAAAGCCATTCTTTGACACCCGTTGGTGGTTAGACTCGGTTGGACCAATTTGACACTTATAAATCTGTATAAAACATAAAATGACATGCATAAAAAACAAACGCCTTTCATCAAAAGTGCACTTGACAGGCAAGGTAATTTTGAAATTCCATGTATGATCGAAGCAATGGATTTGTACCAAAATTATCACATTTGACTCGGAGAGCAGAGTTACATCCACTCGTAAGAACCAATGAGGTCATTATAGAGAAAGTCCAAAACGTGTGCACACACCAAGTAATCATGGTTTCTCTACTGTAGTCTCTTTGGAGGGTTTTGCAAAGCCACTGGTCAAAGTTTATACACAGTTTTATTTCCTTTCCAGAAAATTGTCCATCGTGGATCTCAGCGTTAAACTAAGGAGAATGGCAGGTCTGAGTCAAAGTTTTATAGACAATTTTATTTCCCTTCCAACAAAATGTCCATCGTGGATCTCGGCGTTAAACTAATGAGAATGCCAGGTCTGATTGATTCAATACGATTCTGCGAATAGTAATTATCACTGTTATCATTGATTCAGAACTTAAATAAAAAAACATTACAAACATTAAATCCAAATCTCAATATTCATTGGTGAACCGAAAACTAACAAACATGAAATCCAAATCTCAAATGGCAAGATTCATAAAACTAGAAAAGAGGAAGAGACGATGGTTTTCTCCTAATAAATGAAAGTGAAGTAGATACTGAGTTGGAGCTAGACTGTTACCACTGTTCTAAACCAATCTTCCATATAAAATTCAATTCAATGTAAATAGCCTCTATTAAAATTACAAACTTTACAAAGTCAGTAATTGTATAACTCAAAGTAAATATTCTCAATATCTATCACAAAGAATCAATAATTCTACAACCCAAAAGAAATATTGTCAATATCTATCACCCATAAATCCATTGAAATAAGAAAGAGGCATAACTAGATGAAATTTTTTAGGATTTTTTATCTCACCAATGCAAATACCCTTCTCTCTTAAGATTGTAAACTAGTAAAACAAATAGTCACCCCAAAGGAAATCTTTTCAATATTTATTATTCATAAATATGTTGAAATAATAATTTTTCATCATTCAAAAGTTTATTTAAATATAGTTTAAATATTTGAAAGATTTAGCATTAGGTGGAACAAGAACCCCAAGGTGGCAATGGGTGTGCACTATGATAATTGAGTTTTTGTAAATACATATGTTAGTCTTGAAGGAATTTCAACTAGTAGAGGAGGTCAATTCCTCAATATTCATATCTCTATTAACCTGTATGCCATGATGTCTTGTAGATAGATTGACCCAAAGAATTAGGTTGGACAAAGCATTATGTTTTTGGACATCATGTGGTCGTCTAATCTCGCACTCAAAAAATTGATGATTGAATCCTTAATTAAAAATTAATTTGTAATAGTTTTCTTTAAATTATTTCTAGCCAATCCTAGGTTTGACAAACTCAAGAAAAATGGATATCTCAAATATCAAATATCTATCCAAAAGATAAATAGGCATGTTTATCCATTAACATATAATGGTATTGAAGATGGCTAGTACAAGACTAAGTTTGGTTGTTGTGCTAGACATATTATAAGTGGTATCTAATTGTATTGGGTCTGATGGACTCATTAACCACCCAACAATACAACAATAATATGGAATTTCAAATCCAAGAGTGTATATCCAAGATACAAAATGTTTACTACTTGACAATTGGGTGCTTGTCCATCCCCCCAATTGATGAAGACATGCACCTATTACTTGTGACACATATTGGCTCCCACAATTGGCATATGAGATAGCA
>JZKD02S1707504.1:313983-328360 GCA_000966675.3 Picea glauca
GGAAATGTAAATGTGTTTATCATATAGACTGGGATTGGGGCTCCCACTGACCATAACAGAAATATGTACAAGAAATAGGAGTGTGGAAAGAAGTTGGACACACTAGAATGTAATAGCTGAAAAGTAGAAATGGGAAGATCATTTTTTTCCTATAGATTTCTACTCAGAAAAGGTATAACTAGATTGATAAAGAAAGGAATATCACTATACACTTACATGGATGGTACATATAAGTAAAGTTTTTGTTTGGTTGGTGATGTCTTTGCCTGCTTGTTTTTTGTGGGCAACCTGCTTCAATAACTTGATTGATACACAAAGGATTTATGCATTTTCCTGTTGGATTTAGTGGTTGATCCACTTCAAGTTCTCTTCAATATAGCTTCTCAAGGGGGCGACGTTGATGTCATTGCGGATTCGAATGTTGAAAACTTCATTTTCTAATTCACTTAGATCAATTGAAAGTTTACACATACCTTCATGAATGTCTCCATTCTGTAACGAATACCTGACTAGCCAGTTGTCCACCTCTTCTTCATGATATTCAACAATTCTGTAAAAAAATTCTGAAGACAAGGCCTTCAATTTATCAACTTGTTGATCAAAATCTTGCTTGGTTAATGTCAACGAGTTGAGGATTAAGATGGGGTCCTGGAAGCCTTTTGTCTTTCCTGCTAAGTCTATTTTGGCGAGCTTTGTGAATAATTTTTCTTTCTTTTCTATTCCTTGCTCACACAATTTCACTATTAGGTACAGGTTCATCACTTTCTGTTTCTAGCATGATTCTAATTGAGTGAACCTTTTTTTTTACGGGAGATCATGTTGTATATAACTATGACTAGCTCCTGAATCAATTAAAATAACAATGGTTTGGTTGTTTATCATACCTTGCACTTCAATCATATGAGACTAATACTATTCTTGCTTGTTGTCCAGGGCTGCATAGATCCTTGGTACATTTCTACCCATGTCCTCCATTGTTTTATCTTGATGTACATTGTGCACAGTCCTCCCTTTTTCACCTCTGTGAGGACAATCTCTGAACATATGATCTCCTTTACAACCCCAACATTGAATAGGTGGTTGCCTTGGCCTTTGACCCCTTGTTTCAATCGTTCTGGGTTCTCTAGGGTTTTGTTGTCCATGAGGATTATTTCTAAAGAATGGTGGATTAGTTCCCTTCTTCCTTTGATCTGTCTTGAATTTCTTCTTGTTTTCCCAAGATTTTTGGAACGTTGGCCTTGCTTTCTGCTGATCATATATGGATTTATCTTGCCTTATGGTATCCTCCAATCTCTTGGGATCATCATACTATATTTTGTCACTGATGAATGATGGTAATACCTCTGAATCTTAACTGTCTCATCCTTGATTAAAGAGACATACTTCAATAGTTCTAAAAACCTTCTTTCATATTCATCTATGGTCAAACTCCCAAGCTTGAGTTCAAAGAAATATTTCATTTTCTTGTCATAGTATCTCTTAGTCAAGTATTTCTTCTCAAAATGCTTCTTGAATTCCCTCCAAGTAACACTTTTCTCTTTAATGTGTTTCACCTGCACAAGTTGATCCTACCACATGGATGTCTTTCCTTTGATTTGATAGATGGAAATTCTACCTTTTGCATGAGAAGAATAATTATACAATTGAAAATAATTTATCATGCCCAACAACCATGTTTCTTCATCTTCATCCTTCTTGTGCTCACCGTCAAATGTAGGAGGTTTGATTTTGTTCATTTCTCCTCACAGTTCATCCACCCCAAACCTCTTATGCTTTCTGATAGGGGATGGACTTGACCTGTTGTTTTCCCTCTTATTGGAATGCCTCAGGGAGTGGTGGTGATGTCTGCTAACACTTGTTTATCTTCTTTTCTCCTCAAAAAGTTCGTGACTTCTAGATTTTCTTGAGCCACTCTCCTTATCCAATTTCTTTTCTATTTTGTTCAATCTCTGCATTAACTTCATGTTGAAGTCATCCTTCTACTCCTTGGCTCTTATAAGCCTTTCGTTATCATCTTTATGACTTTGGACATCCTTCTGCAAATTTTTAATGGTCTCTTCCATATTCATGTTTTCATCCCTTCCTTCTCCATGTCCATTGGAGCTTGTTCCTTCAATGCCCAAATGGACATCCATCCCTCTGATTTCATCTTCCTAACTGTAAGTCCCTTGTTTCTCTTCCATTACTCTGGACTATAATTTTATCTTGATCTGATCTAATTGTTATTAACTCTGAAAAATGTGGAGCCAACAAAACTTTGTCAGGCTAATTGATTCAATAATTTCCTGAAAATATGAACCATTCTCGTTCAATAATATATATCAGAATTCTTTCTTCTAATTTCCTAGAAATTTGAATGCCCGGATCAATTTTCTGGGTGGATATTTAGATTCCACCATCCAATACCTTTCCAACACCTTATCCCATGTTCACTTTCGAGTCTTGAGCAGAAAGTTATAGTTATTTAGAAATTGCCCATTATTTATTTATTTTTGTTTTTTTCCTGTCCATTTTTTTCAACTTGGCGCAACTATGTGTTGTAATTGAGCATTTTTCACCTACTGTATTAGATATTTTGTAGGATCTCAAGTGGGTTTCCTCATATACATATTATGGAAATTCTGTCCAATATTCACCTCATTCTGGGTTCTGGGATGCTAGTTACAACCTGCTAAAGTTCTAGGCCAAAATACCATATTGTAACTAATATGCTAAAGGTACCTTATTTTCTATATTAAACACTTTTAACATGCCCAGAAATTTAGTTCAAATATTGGAATGTCTTCTATGTTTCAATATATTTCCATTGACTACTCATGTGCCTCAATCTGATTCCAGAGAAGAAAGTTATGGCTCTTTGAAGTTAGATGTGTCTTAAAATTTACCCTCCATTGTTTGTGTTGTAACTTTCTCATAAAAGCTCTGTTTGACGAACGGTTTACACCATTAGAAATCTCTCTATGAGCTATTTTATTTGACGAATGGTTTACATCGTGTACCTTTGGTACACCTTTGTCTCGTGGTTTTTTAGTTGGTAAAAAATCTCTTGAGGGCCTAAAAAATGCACTGCAAAAATATGACGTTCAAATAATATAAAACGTCGCAGAAAATCACTGGTTTTCAGTTATTGTTCACCCTTCAAATGACTTCACGTGCACAAATTTCAATCTGTGCACCCATATTTACCATGCGCATCAACAACATAAGGTAAATCGTGCTTCATGCACTTTAATACCTCTATGTATCACTTCTTTGTCGTGCTAATAACTTGCGCACAGTTTTGTATCGCGCGCCAATATCCACCTCGCACAGTTTTGGGACGACGTGCTGATATTCCATGCACATTTCACTCGACGTGATGCACCATGAAAAAAATTAGTCTACCCCCACCACACACCAATACTTTGCACGCACCATTAACTATACTGTCGCGTGACCACATATACTCACATTGCGCACGCACCAACAATTTTCTCTGCACTCATCCAATACTATGCACACCATGCACACCATAATTATGTGTGTGCACACCGTGCACACCTTATTATTTGTATGTACACTGCGCAATCCTAAATTTAACGCATTCTCCTATACACAAACATTTTTCCGTGCGGTGTCGTTATTTAGAGAGCACACCCGCACACAAACATTTTTCCATGCAACACCAAAATTTAGCGCACGCACCAGCACGCCATTAGCTTGTCATGCAGTGCCGAATTTTACCTATCACAATCTTTTTACTGTGCATCATGTATTTTTAGTGTGCCTACCTGTGCACATTCATTTTTATGCGCATCAATTCCTCGTGAATTCCGTTGCAGAAATTGGGGCTTAACTTTTTTCCAATTTACCATAGACATTATACAACAATGAAATTCATTCAACTTCATCCCGATAACACCAATTCAACCTCTGTAACAAAAAATCGTTGTGGGTTGACATTTTTGGAACAAATTTACCCAAAATCAATTCACGAATTAGGAATTTTAATTACAAACTCGCTCCAACTGACATGGGTTCACTCGAACTTCAAATTTGACCAATTCCAGGTCCGAATTTGCTAAAACAGATATTAAAACAATAATATCTCACCACTTGGCCGAATTTCTCCATTTTATCATGAATTTACCAACCAAAATTGGGGTTTTCCCCAATTCCGCTTTGTTGCTTCTAAAATTTACCATGGACGCTCTGCAACTCAAAATTTGGCCACTTCGAAATAAATCTTTTGTGAATATTTGCTTCAAATGAACTTTTCTGACCCATCCAGACTCAGTGTTGAAAAATTGGCTCTGATACCATGTTGTAATGTCCTCGGCCATCCATGTCGGGTCACGCTACATGAGAGAATGCTCTTACTATTCTCTCTGCGGAACATATTGTAGAATACCCAACATCCAACTGAGCTATGCCACATAAATATTTTGAACTGCATGCAATTAAAATATATACACACAAAAATCTTGCGGAAGCATTATATATGAAACGTAAAAATACACATACATATGTAAATACACAGATTCACACTGAAATAGCAGTAAACATATACATGAAGCATATACAGGAAATACCCATAAAAGTAAACATAGTTATAACCGCATATATGATAACCGATACAAATAAACATGTAAATAACAATGCAACATGTAAATTTATCACACAATTGGCACTTATCTTGGTAAGAATGTCACCAACTACGTCCAGACCTTCTAGAAACTTCCCATCCTTAGACGAAACTATTCATCACTCTCAACAGTTAGTCACCCCTGAGCTGCGACTAAACTCCACCCGGGTAAAGGGATTCCTAACCAGGTAAAGGCTCATGAACAACAGGAAAGACTTCGTCTCAAGTGCCAAATCAAACTAACAACCTACAGTCCCTCATTCCCCACATGCCTGTCCCACCCAAGAAGTGTGCCCCTTCTCTGCTCAATAGTCCTTCGTCTGCTCCACTTCCTTTCTGGGATTCAACAACAGGACAAACATGAAGTCTCAGAGTACTGTAGTTGCAGTTTATCACCTTCAGGAACTCAATTCCCAACAATTATCTCATCTAGAGAATTTATCATGGGCCTGACAACCTGCCTCTTCAATATCGTATGGGCCTGACAACTTGCTTCTTTAGTTCCGCTCCCAAGTTAACCAGCTACACGAACAAAGAATGGCTAAGGATATAGGTTCAGAAACAGTGAAATGTATGTATGAAGGATAACTAACTGTGTGAGTTAAATGGTCATGGAGTCCTAACTGAATTATGGAAGGAATGATGAATAGAATGATGGAAAAGATCCCAAGAAATGAACTAAGTCCCAACAATATGTATGCATGTCCCCAACTTGACACTTGTCATGTTGGGAGTTACTTTGGCCCACTTTTCCCCAACTTGAAACTTGTCATGTTGGGAGTTACTTTGGCCCACTTGTCCCCAACTTTAGAACTTAGGATAAAATAATTATCCATACTTTATACTTAAGAAATATTAATATAATATTCCTTTTTGGCTTAAGCTCCCTAGATTAGCTCTTTTCCTTAACTTTTAGACCCCTCCCTTTCCCTAACTAGTGGAGTTTAGTCCCCCATCTCTTTTATCGTGTCCGGTCTACGAGCAATGATGTATTTTATATTAATCATGAGACACATACAAAAATAGGTGCACTGGCCTTCAACATCTAGCCTCTCCGGCCTAATCAAAACATAAGCATCTTAGCTTATAATAAATGGCTCACCAACCTATAAAACATAGCATATACACAAATGATTGATGGCCTCAATATCGCGTGTAATTATGATGTTGGCGCGCGATATCCTGGAATGTGCACACTTCATCCTTTTACTGCGCAATACATGCGTGCACTATGGCATGAAAGGTGCATACAAAATTATATCAAACAACTCACCATGTTAAGTATAATTTCATTTGCATTTACAATTGGGTTCCGCCTAGGATATTACAATTTCGAATTATCAATATTCGTTGTCTTTTACACAATATAGTTCACTGTCCTTTAAAAGGAATCACAGTCTATGTTGTCGTTGTCACTTAAAAAGGAATTGATCATAATTAAGGAAATAAAAAGGAGTTAACAACAATATATATAGAAATTGTTGTTACTAAAATTTCTATAAGTATATCTCTGCTAACAAATAAAATGCTATACCAATACACAAATATATCACTGCCATGCATATTATATAAAATCGTTGTCCAATATTTACCTTCAACAAATTAAATCGCTATCCAATCCAGAATTTTGTCTATTAATATCGTTGTCTTGTAGAAATATTAGCAAATGTAGAAGGAAATTAGCAACGAAATTAAAGGTATGTCGTTGCCATGATATCGCTGAGTTAAAATCCCAGTGGTAAATTCGCCAAGGTAAAATCGCCCAGAAATTAAATCGATGTCAAGTGATGATGCTAACACACTGTCAAACATTAATTCGTTATCCAAGATTGCTATTAATTAAGGAAGATTCACTGTCTAACAATACTATCTATCAATTATACTATCTAACCAAATGTTGTTTATTAAATGTAATAAATTTGCAGTCCAATAAATGGTAAATTCGCAGACTAAAAATGTAATAGTTCACAGGTAAAATTACACTCAAATAAAGTGTAAATTCACAGTCTAATAATTGTAATATTTCAAAGTCTAATAATTGTAAATTCGTTGTCCAAAAATGTAATAGTTCACAGTCTAATGGATGGTAAAATCATAGACAAATAAAGTGTAAATTTGGAGTCCAATAATTGTAATATTTGGCAGTCTAATAATTGTAAATTCCCAGTCCAAAAATGTAATAGTTTATAGTCTAATGGATGGTAAAATCGCAGAAAAATAAAGTGTAATTTCATAGTCCAATAATTGTAATATTTCACAGTCTAATAATTTGATAGTTCGCACTCTAATGGATGGTGAAATCGTAGACAAATAAAGTGTAATTTCGCAGTCCAATAATTATAATATTTTACAGTCTAATAATGTAATAGTTCACCATCTAATGGATGGTAAAATCACAGTCAAATAAAGTGTAAAGTTCCACGAAACTCTTAGTGTTCTTGCTGCCTAAAGTGCCACAAAACTCTTAGTGTTCTTGTTGTGCAAAGTGCCACAAAACCCTTAGGGTTCTTGCTATGTAAAGGATGCGTCAATCACCCAAAATTTAGTGGTGTGAAGGATGAGTAAAGATTCCAAGAAAACTCAAAGATACTCAATCACAAGAAAACATAGAGATTTGGCATTCAAAACTCATAGGTTTAGAAAAGTTTAAGCAATTAAAAACGTAGAGAAAATCAGAGTTTTAATCAATCAGGACGCAGAGATACTCATTCACAAGGAAGGAGAAACGATTAGAGATTAACCATAAGAAAAAAACGCAGAGCTATGTAAGGGATATATAATTGGGCGAAAATTTATCCTTCACTTGTTATCCATGCACAAAAAAACATGGCATTTGAATCTATACGTCTTTAAACACCGAAGTGACGACTGTTGATTCGACTCTTGGCCGACTGCTTAGGCACAGACTAATAACTAAAGAGATAAGGGAAAAGCACAAATTTCTTTGTAATAATCAATAAAACAAAAAAAGATAAGTCATTGCAATCGAGGTTTCGTCTCTCCATGGGAAATCATTTAAAACTATAGCAAACAGAAGGCCGGGATGAATTTAAGATCTTGAATATAAAATGTTGAATAAAATATAATATTTACACAATAAAAGTACAGTATTGAAAGTGCGGGAACAATATTAAACTACCATTCAAAAATATACGCTTGCGTACCATATCCAAATGTGAAAGCTCTAAGTCGTTATCCCGCGAGTGCTCTGTCTAGCTCTCACCTGCCAATCGATGTGACCTCACCGGTACCTCCCATCAAATGCTAGGGGCACTCTTCTTCCCCCTAATCCCCTCGAGCCGCAAAGGGGCCATGCACACAATACCAGAGAACTGCTATCACCCAGATCACCTCGAAAGTTTGTGCTACCACTCGTTACCCAAGTTGGGTATCCCAACTACCACAAGAGAAAGTTCAGTCAAGTAAAATTTCAGTAGCGTAATGTTATGCCAAAAGATGAGATCCATACTCCTCCTCCTCCTCCATCTTTTTTATAGAGTTTTCAAGTAATTAGTTTCTCAAATTCTCATTAAATTCCATTTTCATTTAATTAATTAGGAAAAACCTCCCCCGTACACATGTTGCCCGATCCCCTAGTTTCATTATAAAATTAATTTTATTAAATAATAAATTATTCTTATTTCCCTCACCCTCCTAAAAGAATTCCTAAAAACGCTCCTTGGTGTACTAATATTCCCTTACAAATCTTAAATGAATTACCCCTTACATAATTCCTAGTTGAGTTCATAATTAGCAAGTTCCCAAGGCAATAGTCCTTACTAAGTTAGACATTCATATTTTTCTTTACGTTTCCCCTTTTCTTTACATTTCCCCTTTTTCTTTGTTAACTAAAAATCAATTTAGCAAGTGTAGAAAAAAAAATACCATTTACCCTTTTCATTATTTAATTAAAATTAACTTAGAAAGTATATATAAAACAACCATTTACCCACTTTTCTTTTTAACTAAAAATTAAATTAGCACATGTAGATAAAACAACCATTTCTGTTTTTAAAATTTTAATCCTCCATTATAATTTTGATCTTAATAAATTAATTTGAATTTCTTACCCCCATTCTTGTTACATGTTTATTTATTATTATTATTTTTTTGACGAGATGTTCTACTTACACCTAGGGTTTAATTTCACTAGGTTGGGCGACTTTTTTATTAGGGAAAATTGTTTTTAAATATTACTTATCACATCATTCATTTTAAGGCCGACTAGGTTTATTCACTTACCTATTGAGATCACGATGTTCCCTTCAGAATGCACTACGTGCTCCAAGGGTGCCACTCGCCTCTTTCCATTTTCCATACACTACGTACCCTTCAGGATGCACTACGTGCTCCAATGGTGCCACTCACCTCTTTCTGTTTTCCTTGCGCGACTTTCCCTTTAGGATGTACTACATGCTCCAAGGGTGCCACTCGCCTCTTAACTAACTTTGGTAGATGACAAAAACCCCTGGACTCAATACTCGTCTAGGTGATCTTGTGGGAGACTAAGGGCCTCTAAGGAATAAGGCCCTTGCCTTATTGCATGCCCCTTAGAATCATCGTGAGTGACTATCACAATCTTCCCTCATGGCATTGTGGGTCTTCTCGCACTAGGTAATAGTTAACCTATAGTTCGATCCATGACTGGAGTGCTAGTAGGTTGTGGCAGGGCTATTGCCACACCTCTCCCTCAATATCTCTAGTTGTCCAGCGTGACCCCTATACTCCAAATGTGAGTCTGTTCGGCAAGCTATCGCCAGCCTACATCCATCAATGAATCATGTCAACAACAATAATCAATCATCATAAAATATAATCATTTGTACATGTGTCACATTAATAACATTCAAACACAATAGTCCACTCCCTAACTTGATCCAGAGTCCAAGGGGTTTCATTGATGCCTCTGTATCCTCAATGTCCCAAGTCATGCACACTCAGGAGAAGACAGTCAATAACACCTATCTATGTGAATACAACAATTAACATATCATCAATCCATAATGTCTCATAATCATAATCGAACAACCAATAGTATAATAATATGAATCACTTGCAAGCAAGTGTCCTTAAAGAATAAGTTCTCTTAGTGCGTGCACGAGAGGGATGTTACACAAGCATGTTGCAGATGTACAAAGCCTGATGTGTGTCCAGAGGAATCTCCAAGCAAGAGGGAGAAGACTATGACGAGACACTTGCTCCAATAATTTAAGAAATAGTTCCAGTTTTCAAGAAGACAACCAAGACAACCATGATTATGATATAGTATGAGATTTAGGGGAAGCAATCCCTATATTTGAGAGTGAGTTATATCCAGTTCCACTTGGTGAAGTACGTTAGTCAGGCCATGGAGACATGACTACACTACTAGATAGAGTTACCTCCATGAAAGAAGAAGAGCTAATTTCAGTGTCGTTTATTGAGACACTATCAATTTCAAATGAAGTTGTTGTTGTGATAGAGTAGAAGAGTTTCCACAGTGAGAATGAAGAAAGTCATTCTCATCTTTAGAGAAGCTATAGATAGAGAGTCCTAGTTCCATAAGGAACAGTTGTAGAAAGAGAAGAGGACATACTCTCGAGTAATGAAGATAGATAATGCTTGGCAGAAAGCACATAGAGCTAGCACATTATTGTGCAGATTGAGTTGGAGCTAAGAAAGTGTATCATGTTTGTACAAAGTGATGTGAAAATTTGATTTTAATTTAAATATAGAAAGACTCATTTTTGTAAGATGAAGAAAGCTCATAGAGCTTGGTATGGTAGAATTGACATTTTCCTGACGAGCTTCGGATTTACCAAGAGTAAATCTGATTCCAACCTTTACTTAAAGGTTATGAGCCAATTATGTTATTGTTATATGTGGATGAATTATTCTTAACTAGAGAATAAACGGTCATCACAAAATTGTAAGAAAAATCTCACTACAGAATTTGAGATGAAAGACCTAGGCCCGACGCATTATTACTTAGGTATTGAAGTTTGGTAGAGCCCAAAGAAGATCTTCCTTAACCAAGGGAAGTATGCAGTTGAAATATTGAAGAGGCTTGATATGTTGGAGTGTAAATCCATGAGCACACCCATGGAAACAAAGTTGAATCTCCTGGTAGACACTTTGTCAGAATTGGTTGATGTTACTCTGTACAGACATATTATTGGTTCGTTGATGTATCTGATGAACACCAGGCCAGATATATGTTTTTTTGTGAACAACATGAGTCAGTATCTAGTAGAACCCATACGTGTTCACCTTGATTATGCAAGATGTGTGATGAGATACCTTAAGGGTACGTTCAATTTTGGTCTTTTTTATACTAGAGATCGTGACTTTAGATTGTATGGATATATTGATTCAGATTGAGCTGGAAGTTTTTCTGATAGAAAAAGAACTTTAGGATGTTGTTTATATCTCGGGTCAACCATGAATTCATGGAAGAGTAGGAAGCAATCCATTATTTCTCTCAACAAGACAAAATCATAATATATTGCAACATGGTCTGCTAGTTGTGAAGCCATATGGCTTCAGATGTCGTTGAAAGATCTATTTGATCTAAAGATGGAAGCCACCGTGATCTTATGTGATAACCAGAGTTGTATAAAGATGATGTGTTCAATGATGAGTTGAAGAATATATAGATACAATATCACTTCATTCATGATATGATGCATAGGGGAGCTTTAAAACTTTAATATGTTGGCATAGATGAGCAGTTTGCAGACCAAGTCTCTATCTCGTGTAAAGTCTAAATACTTTCAAGATAAGCTTGGTATAGTCTAAAAGGACATACCTCTAAAGGGGTAGTGATGTTAATGATACTATGGTATCCTGACCAACATTGGGTAGATTAGTTAGGATTTCACATCCTAGAGGACTGGTCATCCCTAGACAGATATCCAAAGTCCCGTAAGGATGGTCTATCAGAGTACTTGTGCATGTATATGGTAGCTATGGTCAGTCGTGGTAGATGCATTATAATTTTTACAATCCTAGAGAATATTATGATTCTTGGGAAGATCCTGAAGGTCTGGTAAGAATATTGTTTCAGAGTACCACATGGTAGCTCCATTGGGATTTTATATCCTAGGGAATCTTATGATTCGTGGGAAACTCCTTAGGGACTGTCAGAGTACCAAAAAATGTTGTAAAACCTGCCTCATTCTATTGCATATGTTGATGTTGATGTTGTTCCAGCCTTGTGTTGATGTTTATGTTGTTACATCTGTGTGCTGATGTTGTTGTTGATACAACCTTGTGCTAATGATTTCCAGCTTTGTGCTAATGTTGATGTTGCTCCAGCCTTGTGTTTTTGTTGCTATAGCTTCATGTTATTGATTTTGATACTTCAACTTCTTGTTGAAGATGATGATGATGCCACTTCATCTTGTTGTTGAAGATGATGATGATGATGCCACTTCATCTTCTTTTTGAACATCATGATGATGATGCAGCTTCAACTTATGGTTGAAGATGATAATGATGATGCCACTTCGGCTTCTTACTAAAGATGATGATGATTTGTAACACCCTAGGTTTCAAAACCCCATTTTAAATAATGTATTGTTATAATGTTGAGAGGCATGAGTGCCCAAACAATTATTAAAGGTCTAGTATGCCAAAGGAATGTAATGTTTTGATCATTATTAATAATAAACACATCGTTGGCTTCTAGATAGACAAGGACTAGAGTTATAGGGGGGATATGATTTGACAAGAGAGGGGGATTGAGGGGATAAATGTTTATTCCTATGTTAATTACCTTTTTTCATAAGGGAGGGGATCGATTACATGACCTTCTTGGGGAAGGCCAAGAGGTTCTTGATTTCCCCACAAAAATACTTAAACCCATCCCTGGTTTGATTTTGGGGTTGGTCATTGGCTCGTCCACTTCATCACCTCTACATTATCCCATTCTATCCCTCACGCACTCTCATGCAGTCACCTACCCATTCATCGACCCATCCTCACATGCATATTAGCCTGGCAAAGGGAAAGGAACTGTTGAACATTAGCCATGAGTTAGTTGGTTGTAATGGTCGTTGGTGTGATATAGTCGTGTCTTAAGGCCTACATGTCTGATATGAATTAGCATGTGTCCCATGTTTCTCATAGTTGTGAGTCCTCACAGTTCCAATATTGATATTCTGGACCAGTTATGTTGGAGGCCCAAAAGAAGGGGAAGGGATGCCTAAGGGATTGTGTGGCAGAGAAGGGTGGAGGTCCGTTCTCTCGAGTGGTGAAAGCTACATAGAAGTGAGCTGGGTACTTGGATTTCTGTGGGTGCTCGGAAGCCGGTGAGAGTTTAAGTGTTGACTGGTTTGGGAAGCCAAGTATACTTTGGAACCATCCTTGTGGATTCATAGCCTTGGCTCAGGGGTGACACTGATATTGATATTTGGAGCAGTGGTGTCTACGGTTGGGTGGGACATCCTTGGTCTGCAACTAGTTGGTGTCTCCTTTTCATAAATATAAATGCTCTCTATTGTGATATCATTATTTGTGTATGGATGTATTCTGGTGTGTATTTTAATTATCGTCTAACTAAATATTAGATTATGCATGCTTGTTGGATATTTCTATGCATGTCATTAAATATTTTCTTTTATGCATCCTTATATTTCAAAAAGGTATCAATAAGAGATAAGTACAAGGGTGGGATTGCAGGTAGCATACCCTGACCTGTGGGTGGCTAGGAATGTTACAGATTGGTGTCAAAGCTTCTGGTTGAAACAATGGGTCATTATGGTCTAGGTCTATTGGTTAGGGTCTCGTGGTCGAGATTGAACTCTGACTGTGAATTTGAAAATCTCAAGAGGAATGGCGTTGCAGAAACTACACAGGAGTTAGATCATCAAAGACCCATTGTAAGGGGTTCGAAGGATTGTGACTGTCCCCTTTGAATTTGGAAGCGATCTCCACTTTAGGATTAGGGGATATCTTCCATCGTTGGATTGGAGAACAGGTGAATAGGGGTCGTCTGATGAAAAGGAAGCAAAGTTTAAGGTCACAAATGTCATATCCCATTGGAGAGGGAGATCAACGACCAGCAGGCATTATGGGGAACAAAGTTGCATGGGAGTTAATTCCTCAAGGCGGTCCCGCAATCCAAACTTCGATTTCACCGAGGGGGTTACGTGTCAGTGTTAGGAGAATTGTGGGGCAAAAAGCAGGTTACTCCAAACCGCCGATACACGCGCCTGCAAATGGAAAGGAAGTAAGTGATGTGGTATGACCAGCAATAAGAGAAGAATGTGCTTCCCTTATAATGTTGATTCTTTCCCCCTGTGGAATATACCAATTCTTCAACATGGTTAGAGTGGCACAAAGTTTCATACACTTCTTTGAAATCAGTATCTAAAGCATATTTCTCCACATAACTTTCATGCATTATAGGACTCTGCTTAAGAATAACTGAAGCACTAATAATAGGCCTTGAAAGCATATCATCGACTTTGTTAAAAATGCCCTTCTTATACCTAATAACCAAATGAAACTGTTGAAGAAAACCCATCCATCTGAAGTGCCTAGCTTGTGTAGCTTTATCTATGATTGTAAGTATTGCAAAGGTTGATGATCGGTGTGAATAATGGTTTTTTTCCCAACAAATAATGCTTCTATTTTTTAAGACTTTGAACCAATGAATACAATTCCTTATCATAAGTAGGATAATTAATCACGACACCATTAAACGTCTCAGAATGAAAACAAATTGGCTTACCATACTGTAGAAAAACTGCTCCCATTGCATAATTACTT
>JZKD02S1707504.1:351220-380557 GCA_000966675.3 Picea glauca
AAAACGTTCCTCTCTTCACACAATCCATTGCTAAGATTCTGGCCACAAGTTAAAGAAATAAATCCAGAATAAAAATATAATACACAGACCCACGAGTTGAATCCCCCCTCATGCAATCCAACAAAATTATAAAAACGCAGGCCAGGGTTTTGGGTCTAGTGCTCGTTCTGGCCACGAAAAGTCTTAGACAAACTACCAGAAAATAAATCGATACACAACCAACATTGAACTGCAATACACACAAGGATTATAAAAACGTAGGCAATAATCTAACTGGTGTAACTATCACTGTGCCACAAGAATAAGAGAGAGCATGAATACAAACTGGAATGAATAATGGTTGTTGTGCTACTAGAATTGGACTACAGATAATTAAACAAGGGGCACTCTGTGGGCAATAGAGACCATAAATTTTATATGGATGTAGTCTCTCTTGGGTGAATCATAAAGTTGTACATTAACTACAAACATAGAGCGATGAACCCAAAATCGATACCATATAGATGTAAATCAACATGCATAGAACTAAATAAAATTATGAAATTTAGATGTCTGTACCTTGAGCGAAGGCAAAGGTTCCGCTTATGATATCCCGCGGTCACTCTCCGTCCAGCTTCTGCTTTCCAGCTGCTGAGACCTCATCGGTACCTCCCAACCAAAACTAGGGGTACTCTTCTTCCCCTTGAGCCCCGCGATCCGCAAAGGGGCCACACATACAATAGCTGAGAATGCTAGCTCCCATCTTGTCGCAAGGTTGAGCTATGACTTGTTATCCAAGTTGGGTATCCTAACTCTCACAAGAAAATTCTGGGAGCATAACCTTATGCTTACTAGACATGATACATACTCCTCCTCCGCCATCCTTTTTATAGATTTTTCTTAGTGATTACTTTCCCAAAACCTCATTAAATTATTTTTATTAAATTTAATTAGTTAAACCTCCCCCATACACCATGTCACCCAATCCTTTAGTTGCATAAGAAAATCAATTTATTAATTAATTGAATTTGCCTATTTCCCTCCCCCACCTAAAAGTGTTTCTAAAAACGCTCATTGATGTCCCTGTATTCCCTTACGTTTCTTAAATGATTGACGTTTTTCTTAAAACCTAGTTGAGTTCACAATTAGAAGGTTTTAAGGACAAGATTCCCTACTATGTTAGAAATTTCCCTTTTTCTTAAGTTTCCCCTTTTCTGCTTCGTTCAGATTTAGCAAGTTTAGATAAAAACAACAAGTTATCCTTTTATTAATTTAATCCTCCATTAAAAATTTTAATTTAATAATAATTTTTTTAATTTTTATTTACCCCCTTCTTGTTAAATGTCTATTTAGTTTTTTTTTGGTTCACCGGTTCTACTTAGACCTAGGTTTTAAATTCACTATGATTAGCGATAGTTCTTAAGGGAATAAATTGTTATTAAACTTACTCAGAACATCATTCATTTTAAGTTCAATCAGTTCCTAAGGAGGCATAATTTTCTAGGTAATAGGTTTATTAACTTACCATAGTTGAAATTGTGATGTGCCCTTTAGGATGCTCTACATGCTCCAAGGGTTCCAGTTGCATGCATTTTGTTTTTTATTTGCACGACATGCCCTTCAAGATGCACTATGTGCTCCAAGGGCACCACTCTCCTCTTCACTAAATTTGGTAGACGTCAAACCCCTGGAGTCAACACTCCGTCAGGTGATCTTGTGGGAGACTAAGGGCCTCTAAGGAATAAGGACCCTGCCCTATTGTACACCCCTTATAATCATCATGAGAGACTATCACAGTCTTCCCTCACGACATTGTGGATCTCTCAAACTAGGTAATCGTTAACCTACAGGTCGAGCCATGGAGAGATTTCTTGTACGCTGTGGTAGGGCGGGTTCCACACCTCTCCCTCAATGTCTCTAGTTGTCGAGCGTGACCCCCTTACTCCAAATGTGAGTATGGTCGGAAAGATATCGTCAGCCTGCATCCATCAACGAAATATGTCAATGATAAAAATCAACATCATAATATCTAGTCATATGTCACATATGTAATACAAAAAACATTCAAACCATAACAGTCCACTCCATGATTCGATCCGGAGTCCAAGGAGATCCCTTGATGCCATTGGCACCCTCAAAGGTCCAAGGGTTCATGAACACTCAGGAAAACCAGTCAATAGCACATGTCGATATAAATATAAAATGTTAACATATCATCAAGTCTTCAACATCTCATAATCATAATCAATAGTCAATTATATAATGAACCGGATCAATTGCATGCGGGTATTCTCGAAGAATAAGTCCAATCAGGTGTGCGCAAGAGCAAGATGTTACATACACCCCCTCTTGTTTTAAACTTCATCCCGAAGTTTCATAGTATATAAGTGCCAAAATAAATATCTCATAATGTCTATATGTCTAGCTACCAAACAAAAATGGAAATTGCTGATGCATATCAAGTCCGTCCTCCCAAGTCACCTAGTTGTCCCACTGAAAGTTGACCTGATCTACTATTCGACATCGTAGTTGTCAAATGTGATGGTCCAGAATGTTGATTGGCTCCATGAACTTGCAAGGAACTCATGTCAATGACATGTGTAGGGTCACTAACATAATGTCTCAAAACAGATACGTGAAAAACATCGTGCATACACCTCAAAGAATCTAGCATGTCTAGTCGATAGGCCCCGAGCCTAGGAGAGAGTTTATCCCCATTTCCAAACTTGATCAAAATATTGTGTGGTTTCACTCACAAGAAGACTCGATCGCCAACTGCATAACTACGGTTGACCTGATGCACATCGAAATAACTCTTCTATCGATCCTTTGTCTTATTGTTTTCATTTGATATTCCATCTCTTGGATCACTTCCGGTCCCACCAAGACCCTATCCTCAAGCCGATTCCAACTCAAAGGTGTCCAACATGGTCGCCCGTAAAGAAACTCGAATGGCACTTGATCCCTTAGTTGCACTAGAAAATCAATTTATTAATTAATTGAATTCGCCTATTTCCCTCACCCACCTAAAAATGTTCCTAAAATCACTCCTTGATGTCCCTTTATTCCCTTACGTTTCTTAAATGAATGACACCTTTCTTAAAACCTAGTTGAGTTCACAATTAGAAGGTTCCAAGGACAATATTTCCTACTATGTTAGAAATTTCCCCTTTTCTTATGTTTTCACTTTTTTGCTTAGTTCATATTTAACAAGTTTAGATAAAAACTACAATTTATTCATTTAATAATTTAATCCTCCATTAAAATTTTTACTTTAATAATCAAAGTTTGAATTTTTCTTTACCACCTTCTTGTTACATGTATATTTAGGGTTTTTTTGGTTCACAGGTTCTACTTAGACCTAGGCTCTAAATTCACTAGGCTTGACGATAATTCTTAAGGGGAAAACATGTTATTAAACTTACTCATAACATCATTCATTTTAAGGCCTACCAGGTCCTAAGGAGGCATAATTTTCTAGGTAATAGGTTTATTAACTTACCATAGTTGAAATCATGACATGCCCTTCATGATGCACTGTGTGCTCCAAGGGTGCCACTTTCCTGCATTCCAGTTTTATCTG
The DNA here is from genome assembly GCA_000966675.3 of Picea glauca. Taxonomy (NCBI): domain Eukaryota; kingdom Viridiplantae; phylum Streptophyta; class Pinopsida; order Pinales; family Pinaceae; genus Picea; species Picea glauca. Next base: position 354,783 of record JZKD02S1707504.1, read on the forward strand.
GGCGACATTCCCTTCAAGACGCACTAAGTGCTCCAAGGTTGCCACTCACCTCTTGACTGAATTTGGTAAACGTCAAACCCCTGGAGTCAATAACCTTTTAGGGGACATTGTGGGAGACTAAGGGCCTCTAAGGAATAAGGACACTGCCTTATTGTACACCCCTTAGAATCATCGCAAACAACTATCATAGTCTACCCTCACGACATCGTGGATTTCTAAAAATAGGTAATTGTTAGGCTACAGTTCGATCCATGGAGGGAGTGATATTATGTTGTGTGAGTGCTTCTTCTACACCTCTCCCTTAATTTTTCTGGTTGCCGAGCGTTTTTTGGTTGCCGAGCGTGACCCCTTTACTCCAAATGTGAGTCTGGTCAGAAAGTTATCGTCATCCTACATCCATCAATGAAACATGTCAGTGATAATAATAAACATCATAATATATAGTCCTAAGTCACATATGTAATATAAAAAACACCCAAACCATAAGAGACCACTCCCTGACTCGATCCAGATTCCAAGGATATCCCTTGATGCTATCGATATCCTCAAAAATCTAGGGTCATGCACACTCAAGAAAACTAGTCAGTAGCAGTTGTCGATATAAATATAACAAGATAACATATCATCAGATCCTCAACATATCATAATATTTGTTGAAACATATATATTTTTCTAAAACATTAGACTTAAAAAGTTTAATTTTGTTTAAAAAAAAGATAAATGCACACTTCGACACTACCATCAATAAAGTCTTCTGATTAATCCAATAGTCTAAAATATTTTCAAATTGTGGATCTGCCCATTCGTTAGAAAGATAAACCACTAAAGACAACTTTCAAAGTATTGGGTTTCTGGGTTTTACAATACTAATAATGAGATACATAAAGAAGCCGAAAGTTCTGATATGCAAAGTTGCGAAACTAGCTTAAGTTAAATTGGTTTAATTAAATCAATAAAATGATTAACGATAATTAATCTGATCGCAACTTCACGTTTCGAGAATCTTGCATCGAATCATAACTTAAACTCTCGACATGCGAAGTCGCAAAATCATTAATTAATCGTGATTATTTACAAAAGTTAAACCTGATTAAGATTAATTAATCAATCGCAATTTCACGGTTTAGGGTTATAGCTTGAACAAAAGTAGGATAGCTCGGGACTTGAAATCCCGAAATGGATTAAGGTTAAACATAATTAATTAGTCATATAAATTCGATTTATTAGCAAAATAAAACATTCTTATTTTACCATTGAGTTTATGTTGATCTGCATTATGGGTGATTTCAAATCAAATTTATACTTTTTTTATCACGAAAATTGATCATTAATGTTATTAAATGATCATCCCGAGGAGAGGATTTCAAATAAGATATTGCTTTAATGCCCAAATCTTTTTATTAAAACAATTAAACATATTTTTAGTGAAGGTATATGCAGGTCGAGGGGTTTAAGACAAGAAAGACTTTTTCATTTTCAATTACATTTACATTTTGGTAGAGCTTGCTTAGAAAAATACTCATTCCTGTGTGTTTTCTGTGAAAAGTAACAGATTTTTGAGAACTACTACCATGTCGTAACGAAAAGAAGCTAAAGCAACTAGTGAAAGTTTATACCAGAGTTCATAGGTTTTCTCCGACACTTCACCTAGAAGTATAAACAAAGTGAAAAACTCAACGAATGTATTCAACATCCTAAAGTACAAACTGGTAAACTTCCCTAATGGTTCAAGTGACAACGAAGAGGAAGACTTATCTACCAAATACAATACTATTGTTGAGTCGGATATGCATAAGGTAGCAATAAGGCCGAGTCTTTTACCCTACAATGAAATGATTTTATGGGCACTGGATCATGTGAATATCCCAACTAGAACTATATTTAATTCTCAAAAGGTAGTTGTTGGGTCATTTCGACCGAAACACATACAGGTGATGTATAAATTGTCTTCAATACCAAACTTCATTTACAATGTCAATTTTATAGAGAATTTTAGCAAGGAGTGTGATCAATATGGAAAGCATCTTTTCGACTTTATCAAGGACTAGTGCTCACGCCCTGAAAAATTTAGAGCCGATTCTCACGGCATATACTCAATATCATCGCTAGAACCACAGTTCATGTATATAGCCATGATGATGTGCATACTTTATGGAAAAGAGAGCACAACCCATTTCTTTCTACCATGGGTACCCATTATACACACAATGGCAGAAGGGTATTCGTTTGACTTGGCCAAGATACTTTTGGACAGTCTGACCAGTGAAATTACAGAATGCCAGACATAGAAAGACAAGGGGAAATCAACTTCATTCTTGATGTCAACTTATATCATGGACGCTATTTGTTTCATGATGCCTTTCCCACTTATGGGATGGAGCTGGAATCCAGATAGTGTAGAACCAATTCATATTTATCATTCAAAACTATGGGAAGACAAGGAGAATGATTTGTTTTATGAAATCTGTAATTGGGTAGCGGTGTCGATGCACATTGCTATTTTTTGTCACTCACCTCCTAGAATTTTAGACATAGTTGTGGCTAACCTGGATAAAGTCACAGATTGGTACATTGAGGAACACTTCTCTTATATCAAAGTTTTTGGTTTCTCAGTTCCCCCATATTCTTTACCACAATTTTCACTAGATCGACTGGTGTTCTACAACGTTGTATGACAAACTATACTCGGTGGGATTAGCAAAGAGATCAGAGCAGTGAAGAAAAAGGTATGACCATATTTTCAATTACAGATTGGTGCATTTTCTTTATTGGATTTCGGCCACTCCAAAGTGGAGGTTGTAGCCTTAGAAGAAATAAATATGGTTAACATTGAATTTAAGAAGCATGACCTGCAGAAGGTCATGGGTAACCGTATGGCCAATTGCAATCTTAAAAGGTATGAACATGAAGAATCCCCTCAGGATGAAGTGTTCCGAGGGGTGAGATCTTACCAAGAAGTTATGGGTCGAGTTCGAGCTCTATCACCTAATAAAATGATTGATTTTTACAACTTCCAAAAGCACCAAATAAGTCGTGTTACAAGGGGAAAACCCAATGTCTCCAACTATGCAGCAAACAAAGACCCAAAATCCAGAAGTTGTAAGCTCTAGAAAACAAGAAACCCCATAAAACTTAGATAAATCCGAGGTCTCGACTCAGGAAAATAATATCCCGATGACAGAGGTATCTAATAACTAGTCCAAAGATAAACCGAATACATTAATAAATCACGGAGGAGATAGGACACTATCTTCACCAGATAAATCAACTATATATGGAACCAGAAAATAGTTATCCACGAAAATCGACAACCCCATTCAGGTCGTCATGCCATTGCAATTCACCAGAGGAAACCCCAATGCATAGGTAATACTCATAGGAGATCTCATGCCTATCCCTATTGAAGCGATACCTCCCTCTGATTTCATTTTCAGTAAGAAAAGGAAAGTTGTGGTGAAGAAAGAAATTCACCAGAAAGAGGGTGCAACGGTAAAAAAGAACAGAGTACTATTGGATGGACAAAATTTGGAAGAATAAGACTTTGTTGTAGAGGTAGCAGGCTCTTTGGGAGATTTTGCAACAACTAACCTATTCTTAGTTGATAATCTGAAAGAAAAAATAAAGAAGAAGAACCAGGTGATAAGTCTGTTGCGAAATCAAATAAGGACTACAGGAAAGAATGTCAAAGAAGAAGTCAATAAAGGGATGGAATAGGTTAGAGAGCTACTGATAAACAAGAAATCCAACTGCTCAGGTCTAGTCTTGATGAGATGCATAAGAAGATGCAAGTGAGAGAAAGACATACTATCAAACAAGATGAGTTGATAAAACAATTACAAGACAAGGTCAGTTCCATAGAGAAAATGGTTGTGGATATAACATTGTTTCAATCTCAAGCATTGGAAGTGCTAAAGAAAATGGAAATAACACAACAAAGTCTTTTTTCTAAGGTAGGAATCATCCAAAATCATTTTCAGAAGTAAACCAATCATTGGACAATATTGGTTTCAGAGAAAGAGAGTCTACTCTAGCCCAAACCACTTTTCAAGAATCGGTCATGTCATCTGTTAGAGAAGAAATATTTGTAGCTCCTAGATTGACTATTGCATAGTAATTCAAAGGTGATATTATATTAAAGGCATGTGAGGCCAATATATTCGGGAGTAAAAATACGAACAAGGAAATAAAAGAGGATTGTGAAGAGATTTTTCATTTTCTTAACAAAGATTCATTAGGCCTTAGAAAGGATGATTGTTCTAAAATACTAGGACATATCGATATTGTAAAGAGTCAACTTGACATCAAAGAAATATTCGAGGCAACCCAGGCTGAAATTTTGCAGCTAAAGGAGGTTGACATCGCTTAAATAGATAGATGGTTGGTAAAGCCAAATTTACAATTGCAATCAGTGATTTCTAAAGATAAAATGATAGAAGATGGGTTGGCACAATTACAAAATAAGTTGTATCTTTTTGAGGCAAAAGACGTGACAAAACCTTCTAGACTATTAGTACAATTTTTAAGCAGGTGTGTCTTATGTCTTGAGCGAGGTAAAGGGAGTACCTCAAAGAATCAATGAAGTAACATGTGCATATATGTTTCTTCTAGTAAGAGAAAGAGATAGAGAAGAACAAAGTGAAATGGTTCAAGTTTTCATTTTGTAACTCTCATTACCTAGGAATAATGAGAATTCCAACCGCCTAGGGTTGACAATATCTTGTATAAATATATTTTCAAAAGACTAAAGAAGGGTTGGATTTTTTCCATATGTAGTTGAGAAAGCTCTCCTCATTGAAGATTAATACAGATATAGATAAGATATTCCACATTTCGTTCATTTAAGTTATGTGTTATTTTGTCTTTCCATATTCCGATATCTTTTTATATATCTCTTTGATGAATTCTTGATCACAATTTAGTAAAACATCTACTATGGTTACATTTCATTTACTAATTTAATAGTGCACGGTTTTTCCTCTTCTTTACTGTTAGTAAATACAAGACCTGTGAGTTAATTGAATTGCTACATTTTATGCTTCATTTAAGGTTATATCATCTATTTTATTCTTTCGTAGCGAAGTAAGATTCTTCTATAATAAATGCCTTGATTTGTCTAACAACTTTATGTTTTTCTCTCATTACACCCAATGCTTTTAATTTTAAATTAGATATGAAAGATGACCTCTGATTTGTTATGTTGTTAATTCATTTTTAAGAACTCTTCTCAGATAACAGAGGTAGAAAACATAAACACTAAAACCTCCTTTATTTATGGATGCCTTGACATTATACTTTGAAGCATTAAGTATAAACTCAGGAACATCAATCATAATCAACAGTCAATTATACAGTGAACCAGATCACTTGAATGCAAGTTTCCTCAAAGAATAAGTCCAATCAGGTGTGCACAAGAGCGGGATGTTACATACATGCCCTCTTATTTTAAACTTCATCTCAAAGTTTCATAGTATATAAGTGTTGAAAGAAATATCTCATAATGTCTACATGTCTAGCTATTAAAAAAAAATGGAAAATGTCGATGCATATCATGTGCGTCCTCCTAGGTCATCGAGTGTGGACTATAGTTGTCCCATTGGACCTTGACCTGATCTACTATTATATGTCGTAGCTGTCAAATGTGATGGTCTAGAATGCGGATTGGCTCCTTATTGAGCACACCCTCATCTGATACCTTCAAGGAACTCATGTTAATCACATGTGTAGGGTGACTAACATAATGTCTTAAAACGGATACGTAAAAAACATCGTGCATACACCTTAAAGAATCAGGAAATTCTAGTCGATAGACCATGGGCCCCTTCCTTTCCACAATATCGAAAGGTCCCACAAACCTAAGAGAGATTTATCCACCTTTCCAAACTTGATCGAACTCTTGTGCGGTTTCACCCACATGAAGACTCGATCACCCACTGCGTAAGTACGGTCGACATGAAGCGCATCAACATAACTCTTCTGTTGATCCTACGCTTCCTTGATCCTTTTTCTTATTTTTTGCATTTGATATTCCATCTATTGGATTTCTTTCAATCCCACTAGGACCTTATCATCGAGTTGATCCCAACTCAAATACATCTGACATGGTTGCCCGTAAAGAAATGATAATGGTGCCATCTTAATGGTGCTTTAATAACTGTTGTTATATGTAAATTCTACTAGTGGAAATAATTCCTCCCAATGCTTCTGTTGGTCCATCACCTACATACGTAACATATCCTCTAGGATTTGGTTCGTTATTTCTGTCTTCCTGTCTTTATATGGAGGATACCCAATACTAAAGATAAGCTGGGTTCCCAATACCTCTTGGAAAATAGTCCAAAATCATCCCATAAACACATATCCTCGATCAGATATAATCTTCTTAGGCACGCCATGCAACCTCATAGCCTCGTTGATGAAAAATCTTACTATGTCAGGTGCCCGATACATCATAGGCATAGGAATAACATGAGCACTTTTCATCAGAGTGTTGAACACCACAAAAATCGAGTCGTGTCTCCTTGCCTTCAATGAAAATCCAACAATGAAATCCTTTGAAATTAACTCCCTAGACATATTTCCACATAGTTGACTATGCCTAGCTTCATTCCTTTCCACAGGAATAAAGGTTTAAGGTTTTACCTCATCTTCGTGACTCTCTAATGAGCCATGTACACTGCTCTATGAGCCTCATTTAAGATCAAACTCCTAAACTCATCATTGGGCGGTGCATAGATCATTTTTTTAAATATCGATAATCCTTCGTTGTGCACGTTAAATTCCTCAAATTTTGGTACCATCATTTTTTTTTGTTCGATAAAATCCTGGACATCTTTGTACTAGTCATCGTCGTGTTGTAAATTTTGAATATTTTCACATAGATTCATCTGAAGAGGCATCACTAAAAATATGCGTAGTCTCCGACTCAATGCATCAACCACTCTGTTCACTGTTCATTTTATGTAATTAATCTCAAAATCATACCCGCTAAGCAACTCCGACCAATGCCTTTTTTGCACGTTCGGGTCACTTTGCATAAAAATGTGTTGCAAACCACAATGGTTTGTTTTTAGTTTGAATTTTCATCTGATCAGGTAGTGTCTCCAAACTCTCAAGTCATATACAATGGATATAACTCCAAATCATGCGTTTCATAGTTCTCCTCATGCCTTCTCAAATTTCTCAAGATGTAAGTGATCACACGACTATTTTTCATCAAGAATTGACCTAATCCTTCCTAGGTTGTGTTAGTGCATACCATGAAGTCCTCATCCATGTCAGGGACCTTTAGTATCGACACTGTTGTCAACAGCTCCTTGATCCTCTGAAATGCTTCCTCACATTTCTCGGTCCAAACAAACTTCTTGTTCTTCTTCTGCAATTCCATAATCAGATTTTCTATCTTCGAAAAAACCACGATGAACCATCAATAATATCTCACTAAATCCATGAAGCTATGCCCTTCTAGGACATTTATCGGCATATGCCATTCCATAATATCCTCGATATTTTTTGGATCAACAACAATACCTTCATCGAAGATGACATGCCCTAAGTAATGAATATTCTATTGATAAAACGAGCATTTCAACAGCTTACCCAAAAATTTGTTTTCTCATTGACATTGTGGTACCAGGTGCAAGTGTTTTTCATTCTCCTCCATCATCTGAGAATATATCAAAATATCGTCAATGAATACTTGGATGAAGTTTTCCAAGTATTCGTGGAACACCTCGTTCATCAAGCTCATAAATACCCCTGAGGCGTTTGTCAGTCCAAATGGTAAAATAAAAAACTCAAAAAGTCCAAACCTCATCTTAAAGGAGGTCTTAGGGATGTTTTCCTCCTTGATCTGCAATTGTTGATACTCTAATCTCATGTCGATCTTTGAAAACACCGTCGTGCCTTTCATATTATCAAACAGATCATCAATCCTTGGAAAAGGATATTGATTCTTGATCATTGCCTTGTTCAATTGACGATAGTCAATGCAGTGTCTCCACGACCCATCCTTCTTTTGTATAAAAATCATAGGTGCACCCCATTGTGACACACTTGGATGTATAAGTCCTAGATCCAACAACTCCTTCAGTTGCATTTTCAACTCTTGTAACTATGGGGTCAAAATCCGATAAGTTTTTATTGCTATCGGTTCAGTTCCTAGTTTTAGGTCGATGGTACATTCCAACTCCCTCTTGGGTGGCAACCCAAGTAACTCCTCTAGGAAGACATCCACAAAATCGTGTACTACCAGAAGATTTTTCAGTCCTTGTAACATGCCTTTTTTGTTTAACGCAAGGATCACATATAGCTAACATCCCTTGCGCATGCTCTTCCGTAGTTGTAGGGAAGAGATGAACCTTAGTGAAACTCCCTGGTTCCTACCTAAAATAACGCATCTTTGGTGCTCATCATCAACTAAGATCAACCTTTTCATCTTACAATTGAGTATTTCCAAATGCAATTCCAACCAGTCCATACCGATCATGACGTCATAAGACCCTAAGATCGTGACATACAGGTTGGCACTAGTGAAAAACTTTCCCAAGTTAAGGTTGAAACCCGTAACCTTCCCTCCAACCTTATGTTTGGCTCTCGAAGACATTTCTACAAATCTCAACTCGTCCTGTTCGACTGCCTCTACCTTAATTCTTTTTAGCACTACACCAGAAATAAAACTCTTTGTAGCACCTGGATCTATCAAATTACTAAGGATATGTTCAGCGATGGTACCTATTGTCTTGAGCACATTTGACTGGTGCTCTGTCAAACTTCTTGGACTTCAAAGGTCTTTGTCTCTTCTATCCCTCGAATATATGCAAGTGCCTTCTTGGAAATTTATTCTCAACCATGAGTTGTTGAGCCTACAGAGTATTCAACAACTCTGCAAGTGTCTTCCTCTGAAAATTCCATTATATCTGAACTCGAAATAGAGTTCTTCTCGTGCACCCTTTACACTTTCTCAATTCCCTCCTATAAAAGATTCACAGAATCCTCAAAAAATTTGTCTTCTCTCAGTGCTCTCCTCTGCACAATCCTTCCTCCAAGGTGTTCTGTAACCTTGAGGTTCTCCTTCGAGTTTATGATTCCTCGAGTGTATCCTCCTGGCATGTATTTGCCTAAATTCCACATAACTTAGATGTCCACTCTTCCACTGGCTCATACAGTCCTCAACACTCTATCACGCAACCCCTTGCATGAGGCCACAAAGAACCCAGACTGAAATCAAACAAAACTCAACAGACAATGAAATTTTGTCTATCCTTGTAGATGGAAACTCACATACATCTACAACATAAAAATGAACACACACATATCATTCAAGAAAGACACATAAATACACATAATCATATGCAGGAAAAATTCTCTTTGTATTAATATTGGAATGCCTGTTACAAAGTGTACAAAGATCGTACCTCTGCAGAGTCTCAACTCTCTCCTATCAAATCTATATTCTTCTCTCACTAATATGTCTACCTTCCTAATGAATATAGATACAAAGATCCTTTTACAAAAGGGAATCCTTGAGCTCGTCCCTCCAATCTACCTACTCTCATTAATTTAAATTGAATTACATTCAATTCTTGTCTAGTCTAAATTGAATAGAGATCTTACTAGCCTTAAAACATTTAATTCAAATTCAAATTTTTAAAACGAGAGGGTTGACGCCTCTCCCTTCATTGAATGAACGATGAATGTGTTGGTTGGTTGGTGCATTGCTGATGTGAAGTGATGTGCCTCCATCATACTCCATTGCTGCGAAAAATTCATGAGCTCCTACTCATGATCTTCCTATCTCTGTTGTTGAAATCCACCTAGATCCCAAACTATCTTTTGGAGTTGTCCATCTACTCCATTGCTTTGTTGCTACTTATGTTGCTTCCCTGTTGCTATGGCGGTCTTCCTTCTGCTTAGTGTCTCCTTGCTAGCAGTCTCATGCATTGACCTCAACATCAACCTCCTTATCTTCTCAATTACCTCTTCCATCTTCTCCAATGGTTGGCTTTCCTTATGCATCCTTATCAGTTTCAATTCCTCCCTATTGATGGGTAGATCAACTCGATCCCCCTAGTGATTTTCTCCATATCTTATGGCCTTAGTTTGCCACCCTGCTGCAAAATTCAGTTCTGCAGTCTTATCATTGAGTTGTTGTCTAGTTTCTCCTTCTAGAAGCTTATCTTCTGCCCGTTCTCCTACTAGTTCAACTCCAACTTATTTCCTCTGCTCCCTAGACTAGAATTCGAATTCATCTTTTGTTGGAGGATTCAATGCTACAGTCATCATTTGTCTAGCTTCCTGGATGAAATTTCTAAGAAATTATGTTTAATGATCTTCTCCCAAAATCTGCATGACTATGTACTCATGGTAGTCATCTACTGGCTCTGGATGGTTCAACCAATCCTCTAGCATCTCCAACTCCTTCTCCCAAGTTGTAATCATCTTAACTACATCCTCTTCTTCTGTTGGGGAAGATATCAACATCTACTCCATTTCTTCTTACTCTATGAAAGTCATTGTTGGATGTCCTTCTCCTATTGTTGCATCTGCAACATGTGTTGTGACCTCAACTAGGATGCTTGGTAGGAATATTCGAACTCCCCCAATGATTATAAGGAATTTCTAATCCTTCTCCATCATCTCTTCTTGCCGATATGAACTCTTAGCTGAGTTCATCTTCTCTCCCTTTCCCACTTGAAAAATTGGGATTTTTTCCCTACCCTCCTGGAAGTCTATGAGATCCTCCAATGATCCCATCTCGTGCCCACCTGGAAACCTGAACTTTCTTCACTGCTCACTTGACAATTTTTGAGACCTCTGCTTGATCTCTTCTCACTATCATCACTGAGACTCTTCCCAGTTTCTGGCTCACAGATATGAACCATCTCCTCTTCACCTCTGAGGTTTTCAACATACCTCAACCACATTATTAACAGCCTTCACTGTCCTATAGCCAACAATTTCTGAATGGGCCACTTCACCTTCTTCTTCATGGGCCACTCATACACCCAATGCATTTTAGCCTCCTCCTACATTTTAAATGCAAGCTTCTCCATTCATGATCTTACCTCGTTGTGATCTTTTCCTATCTCAACCTTGATTTTATGCTAAAGGTCCTTGTCCCGATCACTCCTTTGGCCTTCAGTAGCCATCTTTTTCCTCTCTCATTTTATCCCATTTGGTTGTCAAATGTCTGTTGCCTACATGCAAAAAAATATCCAGAGAGCATCAACACCTTGTTTTCCTCTAGCTCCTGATACCACTTGATGGTATCAAACTATCTCCTATTTACATTGCCTCCCTCTCCCTGAAATCTGCAGACAAAAAGTGGATTTGATACCACTTGAGGTAGACCCCCTACCTTGGCAAGGTCTGTTGACCTCCCGGTCAAGGATATTTCTTCAATATATCGAGCTAAACCATCTCCTTGATTCCCTGCTGGAATCCCATGAACAAATCCATAGGTCCTATATGAAACTCCACCTGCGCGACTATGAACCAAGTGCGAGCCTCACCTCCATACAACCATGGGCTATGATGCATGCCTACACAAAAGGAGCGTCATCATTTCGCGTGTCGGGACATTGCGAGTGATCCAACACTGACTCCTCGACTCCCAAAATGTTGAAAAGAGCTTAACGGTCCCTCGCTCCTCCCTTGGCCTTCATCCATGTGACCACTCACCATGACCCGAAGCTCAAATCTCAAGCGTGTTGGGATTTCACGTGTTGAGAATCCCTGATGTGACTCACCTTTGTTCTCTCGATCCATGAAATGCCAATATTTCAGAGTACCAACTCAACGGTCCTGATTCTTCCATGATCTAACATCTTAGATTGCGTCGAGATTTCATGTATCAGGAGGTTGAAATACTTTTCAACTCCATTCTCTCGATCCCCAAAATGCCGAAATTCTCCCTGGACAATCAACGATCGATATCACTCCTTGATCAACGACTATGATATTTTCGTGAATTCGCATTTCAAGTCACGAGTCAGCGAAACCAGATCCGCTACCACTTGTATCCTAACGATGAATGCTCCCAATGATTTCAGGACTTCACAACTTTTCAAGCCAACTCTCCTCTTGTGCACTCTAAAGGACTAAACCTTATGCACTTCCTTTGGATCCAACGGTTGTTGGTCCATGCACTTCCAGATCCTACGCTCAGATCTACTTCTCTTGCGTGCTCTTCTCTGTGCCTGGATGTGAACTTCAATAGTCTAGATTCACTCCTCTACAACTGATCTAATGGTTGTTGACGCTCCTCCTCCTAAGATTTTGGTTTGTTCCTGACTTGGAATATTTCCAATCATTCAAAGGTCTCGACCTTCGTTCTATATCCTCCGAGCCTGTGACTTTGGGTCTTGCCAACATTCTGGAAATTCTATCCCTCCTGATATTTTCTATGGCTTTGACCCCAAAGTCTCTTGGCATGCTTCTCGTTCTGTTCGAAGTTTGTGTGCAAAGGCACTGTTCCTCCCGAGCTTACGAACTTGAAACAATTCACTTCTCTGCACATTCCTTGTGCTAAACCGACCTTCAACTAACTGTCTTCTAATACTTCATATGAGTGTTGTCCTGGTGCACTCCTTGCACATGTCTTCCTCCAGAGTGTTCAACAACTCTGCCTCCTTGAGCTTCAACTTCTTGGACCTCAAAGGTCTCTGTCTCTTCCATCCCTCGGAGAGATGCAAGTGTCTTTTTGGCGACTTCTACTCAGGCACGCCTTGCTGAGCATACAAAGTATTCATAAACTCTATAAGTGTATTCCTCCGACACTTTCCTTATCTCTGAACTTGAAATAGAGTTCTTCTCGTGCACCCTTTGCACTCGCTCGATGCCCTCTGGGAAGAGCTTCACAAAAACCTCAACAATTATGTCTTCTCTTAGTTCCCTCCTCTTCACAGTCCTTCCTCCAAGGTTTTCGGTAACCTTGAGGTTTTCCTTCAAGTTTATGATTCCTTTGGTGTACTCTTCTGGCATGTCTTTTCCTGAATTCCATAGAACTCAGATGTGCACTCTTTCATTGGTGCATAGAGTCCTCAACACTCTATCATGCAACCCCTTGTATGAAGCCACAAAGACCCATATTGAAATAAAAGAAAACTCAACAAACAAAGAAATTTTGTCTATCCTTGCAGATGGAAACTAACATACATATACAACATACAAATGAACACACAAATAACATTCATGAAAAACACATAAACACACAGAATCATATGCAGGAAAACTGCTCTTTGTATTAATCGCAAAATGTCTATTACAATGTGTACAAAGATCGGACCTCTAAAGAGTCTCGGCTCTCTCCTCTCAAATATATCTTCTTCTCTCACTAATCCATCTACCTTCCTAATGAATCTAGATACAAAGATCTTTTAACAAAAGGGGGTCCTTGAGCTCTTCCCTCCAAGCTACCTACTCTCATTAATTTACATTGAATTGCATTCAATGGTTGTCTAGTCCGAATCGGATCTAGATCTTACCAACCTTACAACATTTAATTCAAATTCAAAATTTTAAAATGAGAGGGTTGGGGCCTCTCCCTTCATTGAATGTGCGATGATTGTGTTGGCTAACTGGCGCATTGCTTATGTGAAGCGATTCTCCTGCATCAAGGGTTTTCTAGGTTCATGAAGCACTTTAATCATATCTCCTTATTTTTCTAGCAACATCATACAACTTCCATCGTTCATTATGTATCCTCCAATCATAGACGTCCAGTCTCTTCCCAACACAACTACATATTAGATATCATTTTAGGGGTTAACTGCGTAGTGTAAGTCATTAATCTATGACCCATATCCATAAGTATTAGTCACAACTGGCCAATAATTCTCATAATTTGAATAGTCCACTTAGCACTCATTGCATCAGGTGATGCTCACAAGGGTTAATAAATGGGATTGAAACCAACAAAATGAATCACATAGCATCAATCATCACTTATGGGGCTTGCACCCGATAACCAGGACTTCCTAGGTGGTCACCCATCCCAAGACGTCTCTGGCTCAAGAACATTTAACTATGGAGTTTTCCCCACAATCAAGACCACTTAGCTTGATACCCCATTTGCAAAACCTTGGAAAGTATTGTGCCTTTTGAACTATCCAGTTAGAGCTCCGTTTACTCTTATGGACTATTCAAATCATGAGAATTATTGGTCAGTTGTGACTAATACTCATGGATATGGATCATAGATTAATGACTTACACTACGCATTTATCCCAAAAATGATATCTAATATGTTTCACTGCGGAAGCCCCTCTATTCTTAAACAACTACATTTGCCAGAGGAAGGTCTACCACAATAATATTGAAAACTCTAATGATATGGGGGGCTATTATAATCCAAGAATAAAATTCCTTGATTTCTCCGTAAGCTGGCACTTTTCTAGAATCAATTGCATATATACTTTCAATGGTCTCATAATACTTGGTGAAACTCATGAGAAATGCCTCCATGACCATGAGTGGCATGATATTGTTCATCATTCCAGTGTCAACTAAACAATTATGCAATGCAACATCATGATTTTCAATAGAAATGTAAAAGGGATGAATTTTACCTATCATATTGGCAGTCGATTGGCCAGGGGTTTGTTTATGAATGGTCATGAAAGTTGTTTCTCATTCATACAAATCATCCAACAACTTCAAAATGTTTTCTCTTTTCTGGGGAATCTTCACAACTTCTGTAAAGGGAAGGGTTATCCTTAATTTACTCAAATATTCTACAACATTATATGTCATTTGAGTGGATTTTGATGTCATGTATCTCCTTTTACTTACAACGCCATCCATCACTTATCATTTGTTTTTTCCTTTTTATTTTTCTTTTTGGTTCTCTTTATCAAAGTTGCCTTTATTTTTTGGTCTATTTACAAACCCTCTTGTCTAGCTGACATTTTCTTGCGAGTTGGGATCATTGTCACCCTCTTCAAATATATAGATGGATGTAGTCTCTCTTGGGTTAATCACAAAGCCTTACATTAACAAAAAACGCAGAGTGATGAACCAAAAATGCATACCATCTATATGTAAATCAACATGCATCCAACTAAATAAAATTATGAAATTTAGACGTGTGTACCTTGAGTGAAGGAAAAGGTTATGTTGTTGTTGTCTTGCACTCGAGCTCCAACCTGCTTCTGCTTTCCAACTATTGGGACCTCACCAGTACCTCCCAACCAGCTCTCGGGGTGCCCTTCTTTCCCTGGATCCCCCGATGCCGCAAAGGGGCCATGCATACAAATGTCACCCATCCCTTAGTTGCACCACAAAATCAATTTATTAATTAATTAAATTCGCTTATTTCCCTCACCCACCTAAAAGCGTTCCTAAAAACACTCTTCAGTGCCCCTTTATTCTCTTACATTTCTTAAATGACTAACACCTTTCTTAAAACGTATTTGAGTTCACACTTAGAAGCTTCCAAGGACTAGATTTCCTACTATGTTAGAAATTTCACTTTTTCTTAAGTTTCCCCTTTTCTGCTTAGTTCAGATTTAGCAAGTTTAAGTAAAAACAACAATTTATCCTTTTAATAATTTAATCCTCCATTAAAATTTTTACTTTAATAATCAAAGTCTGAAGTTTTCTTTACCCCTTTCTTGTTACATGTTTATTTACTTTTTTTTTTTATTCACATGTTCTACATATTCCTAGGTTTTAAATTCACTAGGCTTGGCGACAGTTCTTAGGGGAAAATTTTGTTATTAAACTTACTCATAACATCATTCATATTAAGGCCAACCAGGTCCTAATGAGGCATAGTTTTCTAGGTACTAGGTTTATTAACTTACCATAGCTAAAATCATGGCATTCCCTTCAGGATGCACTATGTGCTCCAAGGGTTCCACTTGCCCACATTCTGTTTTTATTTGTGCGAATTTCTCTTCAAGACACACTACATGCTCCAAGGGTGCCACTCACCTCTTGATTGAATTTGGTAGACGTCAAACCCCTAGAGTCAATACTCTATCAGGGCCTCTACAGAATAAGGACCCTATCTTATTGTGTGCCCCTTAGAATCATCGTGAGTGATTGTCACAATCTCCCCTCATAGTATCGTAGATCTATCAAACTAGGTAATAGTTAACCTACAGTTCGAGCCATGGCGGGAGTGCTAGTAGGTTGCGACAACGATGCTACTACACCTCTCCCTCAATATCTCCAGTTGTCGTGCATGACCCCTTTACTCAAAAATGTGATTGTAGTCGGCAAGCTATCACCAGCCTGCATCCATCAATGAAACATGAGAGCAATAAAAATCAACATCATAATATCTATTCATATGTCACATATGTAATATCAAAAACATCCAAACCATAACAGTCCACTCCCTGACTCAATCCGGAGTCCAAAGAGATCCCTTTATGCCATCAAAATCCTCAAACGTCCAGGGTCTTGCACACTCAGGAAAACCACTCTATAGCATATGTCGATATAAATATAACAAGATAACATATCATCAGATCCTCAACATCTCATAATCATAATCAACAGTTAATTATTTAATGAACTAGATCACTTACATGCAGGTGTTGCCAATGAATAAGTCCAATCATGTCTGCACACGAGAAGAATGTTACACACTTTTTGCTCCACCCGAAAAGGTTGATGTTTCTTCAAGATATAACCATTATTGTGAGTTATGGAGGTACACAATTTATTTACTATGTTAATGTTTATTTATTTATTTATTTACTACGTTAATATTTCATTTGTCTTGTTCATATTCCGAGGTGCTACACTTTCCATCTGTTTTTGCTCTTTTCCATGTTCTTTTCACAATCTTGGCAAACCAAAAACATAATGGAAGGTGTTTTCTTTTCTATGTATTATGTTTCATCTACAACTTATGTGATGTCAACAAATGAGAAACAGAGAAAAAACTTGCACTTTCTGGGTCGACCAACGAAGATTTAATCTCAATATTATAAAGTTTAGGATTTGTTTTTTTAAAATTGAGTTTTATTTTTATGTGTGGGAGTACAGGAAAAAAAAAAGAATCACCTCCCCCTACGTAACATTTTTTATTTATTTTGCATTAGTTCACTTGGTTAAAAATTACTTTATTCAATAATAATTCTTGAGTTCAAGTCTTTCTAAATTTCATTTAAATTATAAAAGATGAATCACTATAAAGTGATTTTAATGTTTTTTTTAATCATTTTTTACATGTAACTTCAATGTAAAAAGGATTCTCACTCATTTTATAAAAGTGAATCACTTCATGTAAAATAAACTTATTTGTCAAAGTGAGCTTATAGGAAAAGTTAGAGAAGGAAGGGGATTTTTTCAGTCACGCACCTCATTGTACATCCATCACCATGTGGATGAACCTTTACCTTCCACATGGAACCTTGATTAACTTTTATAACTTTCTTAAAAATGACATAATTTTGACTTCCAAAGTCCATTTTTAGTGCCCCATTTTTTGAAACTACCGATCTTTCCATCTAAATAATTAAATTTTTCTTTTTAAGACATATTACCTACATGTTTTAATATGGTTAGTCCAAGTGATATTTTTCTTACCAGTTCAAACTAATTCTCATGGAAATCCCATATGAAGGATGTACTATGAAGTAAAGGACTTTATCATATTACCCTCGGAAAAGAAACTCTCACCGTTATTGCTTCAAATAATTTCAAATAGGAAAAAAAAAATGAAACATGTGGATTAATTGAAATGTGGATTAATAGCGATTTATGATTTCACCTTCAAGGAATTGATAAACTAGATGATGCTTGAGAAAATATGTAAACCATATCTGGTAAACAAAATGAGATTGAAGCCCACTAGCTTGAAAATAAGCATCCTAGTAATTTCTCTTTTATTGAATATTATGTATCTAAGTTCAAAACACTCAAACTTTTATTTAAAAACTATAAAATTGAAAATAATGATGAGCAATTCATATATTCTATTCTTGTTAATATTGATGCCACATATATCTACTTTTCACTCAACGAGCGAATCTTTAGGGGGCACTTACATATCACTTTCCTGGGTATACTACATTATGTTATTGATTGTTGAGTGTTTATGGTCTATATTCCATATCTCTGAACTGCTATAAGAGAATGGGACTCACTAGTTTTGAGGGGGAGAGAGACCATGAGAATTTGTAATGGCATTTTGGTGACAAATTGATTGAAAAGGACATTTGGTTTTTACTATTTTAGAGGAAGTAGGATTGGGGGCCCTCAACCTCTCTAGGTGAGGGGTTTGGATTGGTAAAAAGACTTCTATCATCCATCAATTCATCAATTAATGTTTCCTTTTACGAGATCTATACTTGAATTCAAATTTGTAAATTGAAGCTAATAAAGAAGAAAAGTTAAATAATTTGAATTATTGTTATTTAGATTTTGGTGTTTACCTAGTCATGGAAATTGTCAATTCATGTTGAAAAATTATTAATTTAAAATTTTTGGAAGATGAAATATATATTTCTTGTTAATTCTTGAATTTCTTGAAAGTTGTATTTGATTTGTAATGAATCTTTGATTAAATAATTAGTATCTAGTATAATTTAGTGTCATCCCATCCTCCCTTACATAAACTACTATTATGGAATTAATATAGGGATAAACTTGAGATTAATATGATCCAAGGTGAGGGGTGACAAGAGAGGGAGGGGTTATCTATGACCCTGAGTAATCTTGAGAACTAGTCTACTCCTAGGGATTAGGAGAAGAAACAAACAACATAACATAAGCTTTAAGCCTCTCGCAAGGATTCAACCAAGCTTGTAAGCTAGCCATCAATGAAATCATGATGATAGGAGACTTTCAGATTATTATCCAAGCTATGGTCACCAATTCGTTGCCAAACCAAATGAAACTTCGACAAATCTTTAAGAAAATTCAGAGGCTCTCTAATTCCTTCCAAAAGATTGATTTTTTTCATGTACACACACATCTAAATGGAAAAGCAGACCAGTCTGTAAACGGAGCCACCCCCTTGAGCAAGGGTCAACTCTCCCTCAATGGGACCCTGTCTTTCACCCCTCTCCCGTAGTGACACGTGGCGAGTGGTCAGCTGGAAATATCAAGGCAGGTGGCATTCATATCCTCCTCGTGCCCTGACTCATGGCATCTCCTCCTCGTCACATAGGTCTGTCACTTCCCCGCACGATGGTAGTTCATCCCCCATATCGCATCTTTTCGCTCCCCCCCACATGAATCTTCCCTCATGTCCATCGTGCAAATCTGTTCTGAGCCCATCCATTTCTTGCATGGCGCTCAAGCAGGGCCCTTCCTTTCCATGGCGACGCACGCTCGCGACGCTAATAAATCAAGGGGGGTGGATGCTTGTAGCTCATTTCTCAGTGGTGATTGTCTGTCTAGCTTGTCTGGTGTTGCTTGGTCCCTCGCCCTTATTTTTCTCTCAGTTTATCCTTCAACCCGTCCAATGGCCGCCAGTTCCAATTCCACCTCTCCCCCTAACCCCCCTCCTTCTCTGGAACAAAAAATCTCAAGATTAAGTGAACTCTCAGTGCACATAGAGGATTTCGCCTTCGGATGGATGGGGAAGGTGGTCGAAGATTCGAGATGCTCGAGGAAGATTTAATCCAACTCAGAGTGGAACCGGTTGAAGCCCTCATGTACAGGACACAGCAGGCCAATGGAAAAATAGCCGAATTGGAGGCAAGACTCGAAAAGTTGGAGCTTCAAGCCACCAGTTCGACCCACCAAACTGACGAAGGGATGAAAGCTCCATTGAATGAAGGACCCTCAAATCAATACCAATAGGTTTAATTATGCTCCTCTTCATTAATGAAACTGACCCTCTTTTGGTTCTCTGGCAAACTCAATGTAAGAAGGATTTTATCCATTTTTTTTCTTCAGGCAGACAAACTGTAAGCAGGCTCTCATCTTTTTAGCAGCCAAATTTTGGATCCTAGGACATCATGGGAATTTCTGGGCTTTATATCAGGGCAGGCATATATGTAATCTTTGAATTCATGCAAATGATGCATGCCTGAACTTTGTAGTTTTTCTTACAATGGTCATACCATTGATTCTTTAATATCAATTCCACTTTCTTGTTAAAAAAAATTTGATCCAAGGTGGTGTCATCACATAACTAATGCACAAATGTACTAATAAATCAATGCACTAAACTGTTTTGTACTATATCAATACCAAAATAACTTTGCCATTTATTATATCAATACAGAAATAAATGCACCATTTTGATTGATCATTTTTCATTCTATAGTTGTTGAAATCACAATATTAAATCATTTTCATTGTATTATTGCTAAATTAATTGCACTAAATAGTTTTACTAAATCAAATGTTAAACATTAATTTGTGATTAATGTGCATCTATAATTTGTATCAAATTATTGAGCTAACAAGTCTAGTAAAGAGAAAATGTATGTGTGGGATTGGTGTCACTTATATCAAATGCACTTCATACAAAGTCAATTTATTATAATTGTTCTCTATTTAAGTTTACAAAGGTGAAAATGCATTATCCCCTTTAGATTTAAACATGTAACCTCCAAAAACAAAACACATATTCTTATAAGTACCATAAAAAAATGCTTAACCTTATAAAAATATACAATAAAATTTAAAATATTATAAAAACCTTTACAAAAAATATTTTACATTTATAAATTAAAAAATTAACTAAAATAACTAATATTAATACAAATACTACTTCATATAAAAAAAAATTTAATATTATGATATGTTAATTATGAATGTAGATTTTTATTTTTGAGTGCTTTACAACCTTTGTATATCTTACTATACTATTCATCTTTAGATTTTTATTTTTTAGTGCATTACAACATATGTATATCTTACTATTCATCTTATGTGGTGTGCGTTACAACATATGTACACTAAATATCACTCCCGTGACGAAGCACGATTCCTGTTAATTTATAAATATAGTCACTGGACTCATAGTGCGAAAAGTTACAAGAAACATAGTGCGAAAAGTGAATTTATAAATATAGTGCGAAAAGTTATAAGAAACATCCATGTGATATGGTTTCTCTACTGTAGTCTCTGTGGAGGGTTTTGCAAAGCCACTGGTCAAAGTTTATAGACAGTTTTATTTCCTTTCCAGAAAATTGTCCATCGTGGATCTCAGCGTTAAACTAAGGAGAATGGCAGGTCTGAGTCAAAGTTTTATAAACAGTTTTATTTCCTTTCCAGCAAAATGTCCATCGTGGATCTCGGCGTTAAACTAATGAGAATGGCAGGTCTGATTGATTCAATACGATTCCGCGAATAGTAATTATCATTGATTCAGAACATAAATAAAAAAAATTACAAACATTAAATCCAAATCTCAATATTCATTGGTGAACCAAAAACTAACAAACATGGAATCCAAATCTCAAATGGCAAGATTCATAAAACTAGAAAAGAGGAAGAGACGAAAGAAAGTGAAGCAGATACTGAGTTGGAGCTAGATTTATCCGGCTTAAATCCAAATATTAATTTACCCTCATTCATTCCATTGTCATGCTTGCAATTTATTAAAAAAAAAAAATGTTACCACTGTTCTAAACCAATCTTCCATATAAAATTCAATTCGAAGTAAATAGTCTCTATTAAAATTACAAACTATACAAAGTCAATAATTGTAGAATTCAAAGTAAATATTCTCAATATCTATCACAAAGAGTCAATAATTCTACAACCCAAAAGAAATATTGTCAATATCTATCACCCATAAATCCATTGAAATAAGAAAGAGGCATAACTAGATGAAATTTTTTAGGATTTTTTATCTCACCAATGCAAATACTCTTCTCTCTTAAGATTGTAAATTAATAAACAAATAATCACCCCAAAGGAAATCTTTTCAATATTTATTATTCATAAATATGTTGAAATAATAATTTTTTATCATTCAAAATTTTATTTAAATATAGTTTAAATATTTGAAAGATTTAGGATTAGGTGGAACAAGAACCAATGGGTGTGCACTTTGATAATTGAGTTTTTGTAAATACATATGTTAGTCTTGAAGGAATTTCAACTAGTAGAGGAGGTCAATTCCTCAATATTCATATCTCTATTAATCTGCATGCCATGATGTCTTGTAGATAGATTGACCCAAAGAATTAGGTTGGACAAAGCATTGTGTTTTTGGACATCAGGTGGTCGTCTAATCTCACACTCAAAAAATTGATGATTGAATCCTTAATTAAAAATTAATTTGGAATAGTTTTCTTTAAATTATTTCTAGCCAATCCTAGGTTTGACAAACTCAAGAAAAATGAATATCTCAAATATCAAATATCTATCCAAATGATAAATATGCATGTTTATCCATTAACATATAATGGTATTGAAGATGGCTAGTACACGACTAAGTTTGGTTGTTGTGCTAGACATATTATAAGTGGTATCTAATTGTATTGGGTCTATGGACTCATTAACCACCCAACAATACAATAATAATATGGAATTTCAAATCCAAGAGTGTATATCCCAAGCTACAAAATGTTTACTACTTGACAATTGGGTGCTTGTCCATCCCCCCAATTGATTAAGACATGCACCTATTACTTATTGGCTCCCACAATTCGCATATGAGATAGCAAAGTGACTATATGGAGATGATTGATTTCAGCCAACAGAATAGTAGACATCATAGTTATAATTATTCATTTAGTGCACTTTTACAGGTATTTATAAGATCTATTTTTGTTTGATGAATCTAGAAATCCATGCACTCTATGAATAATAATACTTAGCAATATGATTGCTAAATCATATGCTACAAATAATAAAAGCTAAACATAGATCTCTCAATATATTAGTAAACCAATCAAGGAAAATATGTTACTATATTATTTGTTTCAGGGAGAATAATAATGTCATCCCAAGTGTTGAATATTTCCGATGTAACCACAATCTAAAATTAACAACATTTCAATAGATCTAGAAGTATCCCCACAAAACAAAGTTGTGTTTAATGAAATCCCAAGATTTAAAAGTACCATGTTTCCTTACTTTACAAAATCAAATTCCACCCAAAATTTTGAATTATATCAAAGTTACTAAGAGTTGAAGTGCATAGAAAAATTCAATACCCAGATTTCCTCTATAGTTTTGTCTCTTGATATCATGCAACATTTCCATTAAAAATGATACCTATCTTGATTTTAACATTTTCTTTATGAGAATAATTTTTATGATCGAAAAATCATATATTACTAATAAATTAGGTTAAAAATATATCTATAAAAACATTCATTTGATAGGTGCTAGAGGAGTTCATTAATACCATTGCACACCAATTATGGGAAATGAATTTCTATATTCCCTTTTCGATAGGGAATAATAATGTTCCCCAAAGTGTAATTTTTTCAATAATCCAAGATCACTAGCTCCTTTTAATGTAAACATAAATTTAATCTCAAATTCAACATTTCAAAAGTAATATTTCTCTTACTAAAATTTCAATTTTATTCTAAAGAGGATTACTTAAAACTTAAGTATCTACATTTAAATAAATGCAAGTTTCCTTGACAAACAAAACAAAATTTTGAATTTATTAGAGTCCCTTCCTAACTTGTTCCTACAAAATCAAATTCCAACAAAACTATAAATTATATCCAAGTTCCTCCCAATCCATGTACATACCCACTAACATAGTTTACAAAATCGAATCAATTGCAGAAAATCATTTAACAATACATGATCAAGCTAATGGTTGTGCCTTTCTATTTTTAATTATAAAAATATTCGAAAAAGGATAAAATTTATCACTGTAAACTCTACATGTAGTATTCAATCAAACAGTTTAGCATAAATGTTATATTTTAAAAACAAAAAAATTTATAATAAAATTAAACTTAAAAGTTTAGTTTTACTCTAATTTTAATAGTAAGTACATCTCTTGGAAATGGGTACATTTAATCATCTTTTAACCATAAATTCCAATTATATGGTTATCTATTGAAGATGTTGGAATATTCTTCGTCAACCTTCCAAATCAATAAATGAAATCTCATGTTCATAACTTTCTTGCATTTTTGAAGACCTCAGTTAACATGTTTACCTTTTAACATTTACTTAATATGATTAAAAAATTACTGTGATTATCTAATTGCCAAGTTCAAATGATTAACAAATTTAATTCCAACCCTTTCATATTCTTCATTCCTGTTTGGCTTAATGTAAATTCTGTCAGTTTTAATAAGTCAGCCACATGAATTCTGGCAAAGCAAATGAAAAAACCAAGAAAAAGCGTTGAGTTGAGAATTTTACCAGCTAAAACATTTCGGGGTTCACCAGCCACTAGTTTTCACTAGTTTTCGGCTGTAGTAGTAATATTAAATATTGAATACAAATTGTTCAGACCACGTGCAAGTCTTAATATGCATCCGAAGATCTGGGAGATCTAACATGCCATGTCCATTTGCCATTTGCACTTTTGACTAGGCCTGTATTTGCCTCATGCCACTAATGGGATGGAATATGAAGGTTGTCGATCAACAAATCACAACTCTTGTCGACAAGAGCTGGATCTCTACCGGAAGATTTGAACGACTTGTTTTCCCCAACATAACCATCGAGTAAATGGAGATAAACTTCTAAACTATGAAAGTCTGACAGATTATGCAAGAAAGGGGAGTTACCGTTGTGTAGAGAAAGCTGGAAGCCCACATGAAAATATATGCAGGGAAGCCAATTTATTAGTTTGCTGAGCCATCCCATGTTCTCGTTCATAAAAAGGCCCGGGACAGTGGGAACCACAGCGTGCTTGTTTACCGTCCTCAGAACTTTGACGCCAATCTCCTCCATACGTTGGGCAAATATTTGGTTTCCTACTCGGGGAGAGGTGAAGGCAAACATTGTGACGGGTTTAGGAAATTGCATACTGTGCATCTTGGCCGTCTCATTGATATCATATGCACTTAGCATTGCAAGTAGAAGAAAAACTAATTTTGATGAAGTATTACTTTAGTAATAAATTTGTTTACAGGTTTGAATATCATATTGCATTACATAACTGATTTCACATTAATCTAAATAGTTGTATAGGTTTCTTGTCATATAGGTTCCTTGTCATCGGAACAATTATTTCTAATGATTTTTATTATATTTTGATGAATCATATTGTTATATATCATGACCATACATGGTCAAGAAGGATAGGTTGATACTTCACTCATGTGACAAATAAACATCAAGGAATTAAACTTGAAAACGGATACAATTATTTCTAATGATTTTTATTATATTTTGATGAATCATATTGTTATATACCATGACCATACATGGCCAAGAAGGATAGGTTGATACTTCACTCATGTGACAAATAAACATCAAGGAATTAAACTTGAAAATGGATGGTTACTTTGGTTAAAATCTCATTTTGTTATGATTTTTGATATAGTATGGCATTATTTTATTGTTCCACAAAAGAGTTAGGAAAAATGGATTGTTTCTTGATTCTCATGACAAAAAAACATTTATTAGGATATTTAAACAACTAAGAATTAGTTAACAACAACTTGATAGAATGTGCCTTTAGGTAAAGTGTGTTTCCTTAATATGCATTATTATTCGTTTGTAATTATATAATCCTATGGTCACAATGGGTTATAAAGACAGAGTGATTCAATGGTTCATATTTTCCTAAATATTAATGGCTATATTGATGCATGTATTAACACTAGATTCTTCCATGATCTCTATATAAAGATTTTTTATGGTCATTTGTTGATCATTGATTGAGATAAAATCATTTGTAAAATCATTTTGGGGTCGTGGATTGT